>CCAG010019860.1:0-27525 GCA_001077435.1 Glossina morsitans morsitans | reverse complement strand
CATTAAACACTCTACATCAAGCTACAGCGACTTTTCAAAACGAGGCGTGATATGAGAAGTGATCGAAAAATGGACCGATGCAATTCAGTTTCAGTAGTATGCGTCCTTGGTCAAAAATACGTCGATGAACCATTCTTCATAAAAATGCTTCAGAAATTGCGATCTGTAGGTTGAAAGCAAGAATACTTGGACAACAGACAAACCTAGAGCCGTTCAGAGAGTGCTTCTGAATCGAACAGTGTAATAAAAGGTGGGCCTATCTTATTCCCTTCTAGGTGCTATGTACATCCGTCCAAACCTAATATGCCCTTAAATATCTCAAAAATTACGACCTGTAATAATAGAAATCAGGGTTATCTCAAGTCCTTCGGGATGTTGCATGCTTTCGCATAAACCTAACATGTCCTTAAATATCTCAAAAATTACGACCTGTAGGTTGAAAACAAGAAAACAAGATGGACAGACAGGCTTAAATGGTATAATAGAAAGTAGGGCTATTTCCACGCAAACTCAATACACCCTCGTAGCATAGGCTTGATTTAAATATTTCCTCAAATTCAATGAATAGATGCCCACATAAGCAATCACACCGTGAATTTGAATTTAAGGCGTAGATAGAAGTCCTTTTTCGAAAAACCATAAGATTTAAACGTTTTCAAATATTTAAAAATATTCGAGTTAAACTTTGCTAATGTAAAATGATTACAACTATTACACAGGCTAATCGCATTAGCCACTGACTCTTTATTGATCAACATTTGTAAACGAGCGAAGGCTCTAAGTAGAAATGTGTACCTGTTTATTTGCTTTCGTGACAGGTTTGAATCCTTATTCAAAGAAAATCACAAAACAAAAAAAAGGTTTATTTTCTAACAAAAAAAAAAAAAAAAGACGTAATAAACAAATACATACTTACAACCATAAAACCTATACTTAGTTGGAATGAGTAATTGCTTCCGTATTGAAAGAAGTCAAGAATTATAAAGTTAACGAATTTAAGAGACGAAAACTTTTGTGATGCCATTCTCTTATATTCGCTTTCTTAATAAAAAAAAAAAAAAAAGAAAATATCGAAGAATATTATTAACGACTTGGAGAAGACTTTTGCCTGCACTGGCTAAGCCCGAAGCATGAGAGGAAAAGACTCAAAAGCTGCCTTTAAAATGGATCAAACTGAGTAAGGAGTAGCTCAAGTTGCAATGAAGAATAGCTAGCAGTAAGAATGACAGCAGCACACGCTAGATATGAAAGTCCGGCCGTGTATTTATATTCAATACCACTCCTCCTGTCTAGCTTTTATGTTATTTAACCTGTGTAATTAAAAATGTCTGTTGTTGTGTCTATAAGCGATTGCGGATACCTAGAGTTTTCATGCGTTTGTGATGGTTAGGAAATCTGCAGGCATGTCTTCTATGCTGGCGAGGGTCGTACCGCCAAAAAAAAAGATTGAAAATAGGTCAGTGCAGTTCTTCGAAACCATGGAAACGACCCACTCAGGCTTCAATCACAAGTTCATCTGCTTTGAATTTAGAAGGGTTGCGGAATAAAATAGAGCGCAGTCTGAATTCACAACAAGCGGAATTCGAAGCTTTAATGAAACTGAATACAGAGAGAATAAATTCTTCAGAAGTTCTTCGGGGTTTTGTTAAAAACGAAGCATTAAATGCTTTACACAGCTTCGCTTAAGGCAATTCTTCATTTATTTTCCATGTTTCCATACAAAAGATACGTTTCATGGAGCCACTTTTACGCGAGAAGGTACGAAGTGTGCGCTGTTAAGGGCCAGATTTAGCAAAACCGATTTGATCAACAAGTTAATTAAATTCTGTAGCCTTACTTTTCATAGAAACTCCTCTAAGGGGTCGGGTCTGAAAAATTTGATGTATGAAGTCCAAATTCAATTCATTCAATTCTTCGGTCAATTTGCCGTTAAGTAAGTAATTTTCGTTGCCGAATACTCAAAATATAACTTCTTTATATGGGTCACGTTTTCTAGGAAGGTTCATAGGAGAGCGGGTTTAAAAAATTCACCCACTCTGTCCAACTTTCTCACATCAACTTAATATCTCGAGAAATATCGAAAATTGAAAACTTCGTTCACGTAAGCATTTTGTCAAAACAACGCTTTATGACATGGAGTGTCCTTTTCAATTGGTTTTAATAATTGTCCTTGAGACAAACTGTCTCCAAAGTTCCGTATGGGGGGACAAACGACTAGGCAGGCAAGCTTAAATCGATTCAGAAAATGCTTATGAACGAATGTCCCGATGTAATGAAAGGTTGGCCTACCTTAAGTCGAATGTATCAAAATGAGCATATCTTCATGTTCGATTGTGTGCCACACATATCCAAACAAACTCCATATAAAAAACAAGTGAGAACAATATATTCGATCGGGATCGAGTCTTTTATATCACTCACCGTTATCCTAAAAAAGACGGAAAAAGTAAAAGAACTTAATTTTCATGCTCTGTAATGCGTTTCCATTTTCAAAATAAACGTTTTCGCAGTGGGCGTTGTCGACGTGTTCTTGGAAAACGTCACTTCGAAATTCTTTTGCACATTTATAGGCGATATCTTCATTTTGGGTAACTGGTTACCACAAATACTACACTATACAGTTGCGCAGGTAGACAAATGGACCGACGGACATGCGTACACGCATTCCAAATTTCTTATTTCTGCGCGATGTAAAGGCATTGAAAAAAAATTTTGATACCGAATAATCTGGGTCAATGGTTTCCATTTTTGTACATGGGCCATAGAATATTGCGTTCAAATTTTTCTACATTTATTTGTTATAGTTTAGAGCAAGTGTTCTCAGTTTACGTGATGCTGCGCGCGTGTTCTCCGACTGCGCGCGAGAAGTTCCAATGGCTCTGCCAAATTTGAAGTTGGTAGTTTCATTTGTGCGGCCAGGAGAACGTTTACAGCAGACATTATACAGACGGACAGACACGCAGACGCACCGACGGGCATGCTTGAATCGATTTGGAATCTGACGCTGGTAAAGAATATATATACTTTTTCGGGTCTCTGAAGCCTCTTTCTAGGCGTTGTGAACGTCTTGACAAAATTAATATACTTGAGCGTTTGCCGAAGTGAAATCTTATTAAAATATTTTTACTACACTTGGAAAGGATATGCTAACTTATAATAACATAGGAAGGACTTGAATCGCCTATCAGCCAACAAACTGAATGACTTAAACCTAGCCATATGCAATTCGTTCCATATAGAAGGTGCAGCGTGGTTAGACGGTTAGCTGAGAGCGTACTGAATATGTCAAGGCCGTAAATGGATGATTACCGCTACAATTATCACTCAACTTACTATCATTTACACATACGAACACATACTATAAAATGTTCGTTTGCCAATGTGTAGAAATGATAGATTTCCACGAAAATTAATAAGAACTGAAATGAAGCAAAAGTAAGATAGAAAATTAAAAGTATGTAGGCGTTAAGCAAGGGCAAATAGCTTGCTGGGAGGACGCTTTAGTGAAAACGCAACCAAAACGACCACATAAGATCAACAATATTAAAGCGTAGAAAAGGAAGATAATTGCAAAAGATGGTCAGATCATGTACGGTCGATACAAGGTAAAGTCCTGTGGAGATATGCGGCACTGCAAGGCAAAATCTATAAACACATTTCAACCACTCTGACCACATTAACATTATTCACCAAGACCCCTCTCTGACTTGTAACTTTTTGCTGATGAAAAATAACGAAATTTGTTATGACGTAGCTGATCAAATTTTGCTTTTTTACGTCTATTTATTATTGCGGATTAGTAAACGTTAGCTCACCCACCAAGGCACACTAGAAGGTGTTGTAGGCATTTGTTCTTCTTTAAATTGTTGAATTTGAGAGTCTACACATCAGTATAGCATATAGACACATTTGCTTTAATAGCTAACTTGTAATAACTAACCTAATTAACTAGAGGCAACAACCGGCGACCAGTAAGAAGTAAACAATTGGTCTTTAGATAGCAGATTGACACAAATTTCTTCAATTTGTGCATTCCCCAACCGAGCATGAAGATATGCTCATATTGATAGACAGGTTTAGACATACGGCAAATTGCTTCACACTCACCTGAAGAGCATTCTCTAGATCCATCCTTGTCGGCTCTTCGCCTTTTATTTGTTTATATTAGCGTTTACAAAAATTAACGGAAGTTAAAGAATTATGTCAATCGTGATAATAACCTTCCTATAATAACTCTGACTCTGAACCACGGCGACTGCTTTCGTTTATTTCTTTCAACAATCTATAAATAGCAACATTTAAATTTCCAAAGAAGCACTGACTTTTTTTTAATAAATGCAAGAAATATTTCATTTATTCATTATCATCATATTTTTTTAATGTTTTTTAAAGGAAAGAGAAAAAAGAATAAACCCGAAAACTTTGACGTTGGTGCTGCCATTTAACAGAAAGTACGGCGTTCGTAATGTTATTTAACAGAAAGCACGGCGTTCGTAATGTTATTTACAGAATAAGCTTGGACGTCAACCTCAATCAACTGACTTACCTGTAAAATATTCAAAATTGATATTAACGCAAGAGGCGCATGCTTACCCCTTATTGGAAAATCCTGCCAGTGAGGCCAAATTCCCAATTTCTTTATTAAACAACCCTATAAAAAAAAACAGCATTTTTCGTAAATCTTTTTGTGTATATCTGGTGTTGTAAAGCTGGTGTCTTGTGTGCTTGTTGTTACAAATTCTAATTTTTGTTTGCTCTTCGTACTTACTTTCTCTTTTACCGAAAAAAAAAGTAGTTCTTATTTCACTTTTTAACAAATTTCCCTTTTGTTTAGAATGGAGAGAGCACAGAGTTGTTTTCAATTCAAAAGAAGGTACAGCGAAGTCAAAAAGAGGTACAGCCAATTCAAAAGGAGGTACAGCGAATTCAGGGAGGTAAAACAAACAAAAAAATATTAAATTGTTTACAAATCAGAGAGAGAATTCAAAAGAAAACATATGAAAAATTTTTTCCTTCAAGATTTTTACAAACTTTTTTTAAAAATTGAAAAACTGAAAGTGAAGAAAAGGATTAGTAATTGAGGCAGTAGTAATGTCACCAACGCCGGCATTGTTAGTTAGAATATCTGAATTTTACTTGGTGTTACGTAGTTATCGACGTTATGTTCATTTATTTATTAACACATGTTTTTTTCAATATTTTCTCAGATGTAGCCAAATTTTCAGGCGGACTATTTGCATTACTCTCAGATGTTACCCAATTTATATTCGCTCTTTGAACTTACTCTCAGTTCTTTCCAAATTTATATTCGCTCTTCGAACTTACCCGCAGATGTTTTCAAATTTATATTCGCTCTTCGAACTTACACTCAGATGTTTCCAAATTTATATTCGCTCTTCGAACCTACTCTCAGATATTTATTACCGAAGGTATAATAATAGAATTAACGAATCGCAAGAAGATCTTAATACTTTAATCTCTGTAGAAACCAAAACTGTGGATTTTGATAAATTAAACGACGTCATCGAACTTTCAGTCGTTCTAAACTTGACTCAACTGGATAGCTTACATGCATGTAAGGTAATGAAAGGACTTACTTTGATAATTGGTCTCACGCACATTTTTAATCAACCCAGTAAATCATCTGTTGTCCATTTGCTGCACCGCAGAAAAAGAAGAACAAGGTATTAAATTTCCAACAATTCATTGCAGTTATAGAAATATTCTTGTTATTTTTGTTATCAGTTATCAACTAAACAAGATACCTAAAAAACTCGCGATCAAAAGGATATATTTACGCAATGTCTGAACAGGAAAATCAAGACGAAAAAGAATTAAATCAAATTACTTGATGGTAAATAGTATTAAAAATAGATGACAAAGTTCAATGATCATCAAATTACATTACTGAGAGCGAGAGAGTGTTAAACGGCCTAAACAAAATATATCATTTCTTATGTAATATAATAAATTTTTATAATTATTTTCCTGAACAGATGCATTACAAGATTTTGGACGAAATGACAACAAATCCGGAAGTAATCAAACAAACAAAAATTCAGAAGAAACCTCTACGGCAGGTGAAACGGGAGCGGAAAATTCTGAAGATTTCTTTCTGTAAGTGCTATTTGCATCTCTGTAAATAAAAAGAAGAGTTAACATTAATTGCGTCATTGTTGAAATCTATTAAGAGAACAGGCGAAATTATTATCAGAACGCATGAGTACATTGTTTGGTGGGCCGGAAACACCAAGTCCTGACAACGCGCAACAGAATCCAGAACAAATACTAGCAGGCTTTAAAAAAATGGCAGAAGCGGCTGCAATGACATTGCAAGGCGAAAACAGTGCCAGCGACGAAGAAGTAGCCAAATATTCAGACAGTATAGCTCAAGCGCTTAAGGGTCTGCAAGAAGGTTCGGAAAGTTTAGCTGCACCAGTATCAGAAAATGATGTGGCCAGCATGTTTAACGGATTAAATTTGGATAATGTAAATTGCTCTTTAAGAAATACGGGAAGTTTAGCATTTATAAAGTTAACAATTATCTCCAGGTAGTTTCAGAGGATGGCAATATGTTTCTGCCGTTTATGGAAGGCATGATGCAGAGTCTGTTGTCAGCAGAAATTTTATTGCCTAGCATAAAAGAACTGTTAGAAAAGTATCCTAAATATTTAACAGATAATTCGGAGAAGCTAACTATTGAAGAGAAAGAGCGTTATGGGAAGCAATTGGACTTATACAAAGTGATTGCCAGTCATTTGGAAAATGAAAATGCTAATGATACGCCCAAAGAAAAACGTGAAAAATTCAAAATAGTACTCGAGGATATGCGCAAGCTCCAAGAGTACGGACAACCACCTGAAGAAATTTTAGCAGAAACCGCGGGTGATTTACCCATGTTGAATCCTTCAGGGGGAGCAGCGGGAGGAAATCCCCAATGTCCAATGATGTAGCCTATTTGAATTTACTTTATATAAAAGAATTTTAACTTGGTTTCTGTAATTAATATTAGCAACTAAGTGGTCCATTGGTTTAAAAAATTTGTGTACTTTCAATGTTGCATCTTCGTTGACTAAATATAGACTTGTGAGCTTACTATTTATCAGCCTTGAGTATATCGGAAAAAAAAGCTACGAACTATAGCCGCTTTGTATGTAATGAAGAAGCCGCTTGTATGTAATAAAGAAAAGTAATCGCGATAAACATACAATACTTTCAATTATTTAAAAACGGGAGTTAATTATGACTCGTCTTAATAAAACTGTAACGGCTATATTATTATATGCAATATCTTTCAAGTATTCAAAACACAATATCTGGCTTCAGTAAACATAACTTTAATAAGAGGCAATTTATGCGTTGCAGTTACAAATGGAAACGACGTCTTGAAGCTTCCATAGAATGACGCTTATTGGTGATAATCCATACGTAGTCACCAGTTTTGCTGTCAAATGTACCTTCCTGAAGTGAGCGCAATTTTAATGTAAAACGTGGACCTAGTTCTCTTAATTTGGCGCGTTTACCGTCCTTGCTAAATTCATATCGATGATGGCGAAAGAAAATGTAATCCCGCTGATTATGGAAAGTCGCAACTCGCCTTCCCTTAAATTCGGGATCATGATGAAAAAGAGCACCTAACATGCGACCTATTGTAAGGCCCAAGCGTGTCGTAAAATTGTTAAGTATTACTTCGGGCCGATGCTTCGTAATTTCCTTGTGATCCCTTTTAATGTCTGTAGTTAATTTCACATTGGATAATTTGAAATGAGCAGTTGGGCCGTTAGGTAGATGAATGACTAGAAGACCGTTTGGTTTTCGTCTGTCTTCATTTATGATCACAATATCCGTATACTCTTCCCGGATAGCTGATTGGCACATTTTCTTAACGGACGATCGATTGCGTATTTTAACCAAAGCATTGGGAAAAATACGGCCCAATTCCAAGCCAAATTTACGAGTCTTGGTGACGGGATTATCAGCAAATGTTATTAAAACTTTGGGCTCATAAATACGCTCAAAGTATGCACTAAATTCATCGCATTCCAGTTCCTGGCGCAGTTCTTCATTCTCGGAATCATTTAAATTTGTTACGATGGTTTGATCTGCTTCACGTAAACTTTCAATGGTGTGGCCCGGATTGGCGGGAATGCCTGCTTTACGTCTAGCACGACGTTCTTGCATTTTCTTTTTGTGTTTTTCTTTCTTCATTTTTCGAAATAAGGCCATACGCTTCTCCTTATTGCGTATTAAGTTTAAGGGATTCAAGACCGGCATGCGAACCTCCTCCATGGTATCATCTGCATCCGGATCGTCATCAGAAGAAGAGGTGTGTCCATTTTTCGTTGACTTCTGCAAAGCTCTACTCATGCAAGGCTGCGTTTCTTCCTCGTCTTCAGAACTGCTGCCTAATTCGGTGTTAACATCATCTTCAGTAATTTTCCCACTATTTTCTTCTTGCTCTCCGTCACTTAAACTGGAATCGCCACTGAATGATTCTGTGGAAAGTTTTTGTTTACTTTTCATTTCTGTTTAAATAAATGTTGACCATGTATGTATATACAACAATTCTCTAGAATTTCACACGTGTTAGTCAGTGTTGCCAATACTCTGTTTGATTTTTTTGAAGCAGAGTTGCTATACCTCAAGTATTAGGCTAAAATAGAGCAGATAAACAATATCATTTCGCGATCTCAACGAACTTTTCGGTGAGGGCACAGTCAGCGGAAGATCAGGAAGATGTCGACCATCGGATTTCGACGACCAGAGTCTTTTGGCAGCCATTGAAAGGGACGAAAGCTTGGCAACTCAAATGCTGGACGACAACTTCAATTCAAGTTTTGGAGGAATAAAATTTACATTGTTTAGGAGGAATAAAATTCAAGTTTTGGAGGAATAAAATTTACATTACATTGTTTTGGAGGAATGAAATTTACATTACATTGTATAGACCATTTAGCCATCGTTCCTCGTCTCAAAAAGCTCAAAAAATGGATGGTGATTACGCTCCGGGAACGTCTGATAATTATGCACCAACCTATTATTAGAATCACGGCAATTTTTAAGCTCATGCAATGTGCCTCTACTATGTTCTTTTAAGAGCTAAAGCTATATGCCTATAAACTCTGGTCTTAAGGTTTAGAGTTTCAGTTGATAACTTTGAAATCATGTTAAGAATGTATTACTTGTGATAAATTTAATTCTCGCTTTTCAGCTGGAAGGTCATTACGTATGGTTAGGACTTGGCGGACGTTTGGCATAGAAAAACAATAAAATATAGTTTTGAATAAAATTAATAAGAAAATACAAAAGAAAAGAACTATAACCAAAATTAACCTCAAACTCTATTAAGGTTGTGTGTGGTAAGGAAAGTGAAATAAAATATTCCATTAAAAGGTATAATTAACCAAAATATTTGATATTTTTCAATTTTAATAAAAAAATCTCTCCTTTTCAACTGTTTTCTTTATAATGATTAAACATTTATTTGCTTTTTTATTCAATAATTATTAATTATACGTACATATACGATTATTTCTTCTTGTATGTATTCTAAGAATATATTAAAAAAAAACAATAATAATTTCTGTAAACAAAAATGAGAAAAAAAGGAAAATGAAAATAAAGTAAAAATAACAATACACAACCATTGACTTACAAATATTTATACAATTAAACTTAATATGCAAAAAAAAAAAATTATAAATACATAATACAGAAAACAATTCTTATATATTTAAAAATAATTGTAACTTCACAGAATTTTCCAAGTAAAAATAAATTAATGGTTTTTAATCAATTGAAGTGAAGGATATGTTAATTCTTAATAAAATACAATTTCCGTAGCTCGAAAAAAAAAACATTTAACAAACAGACTTATAAAAAGTTATTTTGAGCAAACTTATTATTATTATATAATCAGTTCTTAAAAACTATATACATTCTTAAAAAATTTAATTGTGTGTTATACTTTTTTAACATTTTTTTTTTAATTTTTATTTTTCTTTTTTTTTCTTTTTTTTATTAACTTTATAAAATATTATTGTGTACAATTCATCTGCAAAGGTTTTATTTATTGTAATTGTTTTCCATCTATGTTTTTGACTAATTTTATTATTTTTTTTATAAAAATTGTTAATTTAATTGAAAAGTTTTTATACCCTACACCATTTGTGGTACAGGGTACATTATATATTAGTGAGTGCAGACATATGTAATACGTAGAAGCGCTTAAGACAGACCAACCTTTTATTATACCAGTCCTTCAGAACCGTTTTCTGAATAGACCTAAGCCCGTCTGTCCGTCAGATGTGTGTCCATAAATTTTTGTGTTCATGCTCCATGTGGCAAATTTTGAGATATTGCGATAGGCGAACACTATTGGAAAAGGTTTGGATCAGTCAACTCTTTCGACCACCCCTTCATATAATACCCTATTTTGAAAAGTCGTTATAAGGAAAAATTTCCAATTTCCAAAATTTTGTGACGAAAGTCGTTAAGTAATAGCATTTTGACATTCTAAATTGATGTGTAAAACTTTGGATCGGCTCAAGCAATTTTTTGAAGTTCATCTCGTATCACGAATACTGAACTTCATATGACAAAACGGTCCAATTTTCAATGCTTTGTGGTGAAAGTCAAACCATAACAGTAATTTAACACAAGAAAAATTAACTGTACAAAATTTGGACCATTTCAGCCTATTCTTTGGATTCTACCCTATATAATGACTCACGAAAATTCGCCATTCATATTAAATTAGCCCACAAAAGCAATTTGATACAAAACTTAACTTTAAAAAATTTGGACCACTATATCCTACCTTACATAAGGATTTTCGTGAAAACTTTTTGTTTATTAGGGCAGAAGAATCTAAGTTTTATGATGATATCATAATAGCAATGTGATATAAAAATTAACTGTTCTGAATTTTGGCAACAACCATTCTTCGGGGAAGTAAGCCTTTATTTGTAAAGGGGTGTAATTTTTTACATACAGTTTATATATAGTTCCATAAAAGTAAGAATGATGTGAGACAATGTGGTGCAGGGTATCTAATAGTCGACCTAGTCCGACTATGTTTTCACTTGTTTATTTTAGAATTGACGCGTTTTACTCAAATATGAACTTTACACACTTTACAAACTTTAAACTTATTAACAGTTCTATAGGAAAATGATTGAAAACGTTTTAATCGGTTGAAGCCGACCTTTTGATATCCTGTGCCTTTTTCCGGGGACTATCCCGATTGGCAAAAATAATTATAATTATTAAGCGTCCTATTAGCTGGATAAAATACGGCATCTTCAAAATTTTTTAGTCGGACGGACAAAGTATTTAACATAAACTAATTGCTGTGTGTTATAAAAGAAGAAGGGCGGTAGTCCTCTCGCTAAGAGAAGGCGGGTAAATTATGCTAATGATCAAATTCTGCTTGTAACCCGATCTTCCTTTACTCATGACAATTGTCATCATATCCTAATCGCAATTCGTGAACATACAACTGTTTCGATCATTCTCAGAAAACGCCGCCTAGTGTTTACAGAGATACTTAGTTCTACAGAAATTCCAATCCTTCCATTTTTAGAATATTCCCTTGCTTTTTGCATTTATCCTATTCCTAGTCGTATGGGAACTTTTACAAAAGATAGTGCAGATTGATATTTTTCATCAACCGTTCAATTTGTCATTAATGTTACAATGATTTTAAATTAGTTTTGAAAGGCATGAAGCTGCCGCGACTGAGTGTGGATTTTGTTATAAAATTTCGAAAATTTTAAAACATTCTTAGATACATTTTTTCCGGGACTAAGAGTGAATTTTACTACAACATGACATTAATTTCATAAACTTATGAAGTCCTTTGTAATTATGTCAAAAAAAAGTGAGCATCTTAATGTTAAATCTTAAAGATGAGGCGCCTCTGTGAACTTCTACAGTCCAATATGACTACGTTAAGGTACTAAAATCGTGAACTATATTAACTTATTCGTCACAATATAGAACGAACTGGAGACATTCCTTTAGTGACAGCTCATATAATAATAAAAAGCAAGAATTATCGCCAAAGAATCAAATGAAAAAGGAATAGCTCGCAAC
This sequence comes from Glossina morsitans morsitans, assembly GCA_001077435.1. Lineage (NCBI taxonomy): Eukaryota > Metazoa > Arthropoda > Insecta > Diptera > Glossinidae > Glossina > Glossina morsitans. The sequence goes on along the minus strand of CCAG010019860.1, from coordinate 15,429 downwards.
ATTGTTTCACGTTTCTTTTCTTCACGCGTATCTCTTTACAACTCAAGATGCCTCTTTTATAACTAACTAACATCCTATACATGTAACATGATAATGGTTAGAAAAAAAATAGAGAGAAATATATGGGGTGGACGCATCCTTCAATGCTATGTATTATGCCGATCGGGCACTCACTATAGCTGTGACCAAACACCAATCGTAATTAAAGTATGATGACACAGTGACTTTACACTCCTCCTAACTAGAATCATTTCGAAGAACAACTTGCTCCGTCTCTAATGGGGAGTTTTTTATGCATTTTTGAAGGACTTTGTTGATTTGTCTGTAAGTATTATTATAATCAATTGCAATGAGCTGACGCAACAGCTTAACTCAGAACAGAACAGTGTATTGGACAGATGTGCAACATCCATACTTAGGGAGATTCGTGGGTCTTATATTTATTTATTTTTTTTTTTTTAAGGTTTGGTGTGCGACCCAAATTTCTATAGTGAAACACATAATTTTGAAGATGTGGGCTAGAGAATTATTAACGTCGTTTTGTAGGCTACGTGGGTATAACAAAGGATCTAAAGGTGAAAGCGATGATGATTTTTTTTTCGCCTCATAGGCAAACTTCTTTTTTTTAATATTTGGATTTCAAAGGCATAGAGATTCACGTTGTGTTATAATTGCACATTTCCTAATTATTTACGAGTAGTCATCAAGTAGTGCTCGTTGAATTAACACAATTCCATGACGAATACTGTTCACGCAAACTTCTTGCCTGTATAAATGACTAAATGTATGTATACATGTTCGTTTAATAAATTGTAAATAACTATAAAATGATAAGAATTAAAGAAATAAATAAAAGTATTGTAAGAGTACGATGTATATACAAAATGTGTTACTTACTAGAAAATAATTTACTAAATTCGCTAAATGTCGTTTTTTGTTATTGTTCTAAAATAGAGCGTCACGGCTGCTGAGTTGTTTATAATGCATTGAATTGATCAAATGAGGAATTAGGCAGGCAATGGATTCATTGCTATACCACCGCCTAAGCCAATTGAGGGCACCGAGCTGCCACGATGGGATCGCATAAAATTTCGATTACTTACCGGATACGAACGTGGATAAGTGATCAGTGTTGAGCCTAGAGTCATGCTAAGAGGCGCCTTGTAACGTCCCGGTAAGCTAATAAATACTGTGCCTACAGCCGCTAGATTGTCAAACGTTGGCTCTATGGCTATTAGCATCACTTCAGACAATTGACTATGTGCAGTGGCGTTGTAGTGACGAGAACGCGCTCCGGTAGCGCTACGAACAACGCGATTGGACGTGGAAGTTGTTGGATTAGGGCTATCTATGTCAAAAGAATTAGGAGCTAAGAAAACATGGGCAAAAGGCCGTTTGGCTAAATGCAAAAGTTCAACAACATGCTGTCTTCTGGCTCTTCTTATGTCTGCGGCTTGCTTCACTTTCCAGACCACAACGCATACCGCCAGAAAGAGGAAAAAGCAAGAGAAAAATACGGAAAAGAATACAAACAAATCAATGTGTAACTGATCTTGACGAAATACAACTGAACCATAACTCGGCTCTGGTCCCGAACTAGCTCTCAAAGCTATAAAAAATCGCGTTGCGCTTAAATTATGAGCATGTTGTGGCAGTGTTAATACCAAACGATTTTTTAAGCCAAACAAACGTAGTAACGTATTACATTGATTTAGTGTGACATGCGTGCTCAAATCTTTGGCATGTTGATCTTTTACGTAAAAACTATGGCCACCGTGGCTTTTACAATCTTGTATGTGGGGCACATAGTAACTGCTGCGTTTGTCGCTCATAATTAATTTGGAAAAACTGGTACTATTGTCATGCTTGGGAAGAGCAACATTTAGAGCATGGCTACGTTTTGAAGTTGGCCCCCAATTGTAACGGTTATCGAGATAAATTTCATGATAGCCAGTTGTTTCGTTTGTTTCCACTATAAAGGAATCGTCCTGTGGCGACATATACACGTCCAGCTCACCTTGAGTGACGTCGATAATCACACGAATATCGACATTCATAAAACGCGGTTGTATTACAAAAAAGACGGTCTGACCGGGCTTAAGCGCAGCAGGTTTCGCTTTGCATTCCTCTGAAAATAAAAAAGACAAGTAAGAAAGGATTTTTCAGAAAGCTTGTTTTAAATGCTGCGAAGTACTAACCGATTGGTTTGGCATCAAAGCACATGCGTGATTCCACTGTAATTTGCTTATAACATTGATGGCCATCGATCGGATTGCCTGCGTATGAATCTCGACATTTCGAACATTGGACGCTCCAGCAAAGATGAGCCGAATTTTTACCACCACCCGCCGTACAAGTAGCATCACTTTCCGTATTATTACCGCAATTGCACTTTTCTCCTGTTACCGGATCACATACGTTACCATGCCCATGACACTGACAAGATCTGCACTCCTTGCGGTGATCTTCGCTGCCACGAAAATAGCCCACAATGCAGGTATCACAACGTTGGCCTGCTGTATTATTGGCACATCTTAAACACGTGGCGTTTGCCAAGGGACCTTCCGGTAGGGTCACATTAAGTTCCGCTCGAGTCATGTTGAAGAAAGCCGGATCGGAATCATTAGCTATGCAGGCATCTGTGTGTCCGTTGCAGTACTCGTGACATGGTATACATTCTCGCCCTTCACGGGGATCACCCACATATAAAGGTTGACACTTTTCGCATTGAGCACCCATTGTATTGTTGTGACATTGGACACACTCATCTAACAAATCAGGCCCCTTGCAATTAGAGTGACCGTTGCAAAGACATTGAATACTGCAATTTTCACCAACATAACCGAAATCACATTCACAAATATTCGGTCGTAAACAATTGCCCCGAACACATCCTTGAGTGCAAACCGGCATGCAAGTGCCATTATCATCACGATAACCTTCACCACATACACAACGGTAGCCAGTAGGAGCATCAATGCAGCGTTCGGAAGTAGGATCGCAGTTGTGGTGGCCATTGGTGCATTCATTTTCAGCAGGACATTTCACATAATTCCAAGACACTATATCAGTTGGATTAAGTGGAGAGTCATTACGACGAGAAGTGTATATTAAATCGCACGTGGATACTGAAGGATATTCCTGCTTATTTTCTGGAGAGCCTTCTGTACAAATTCCATCGCCATTGTAACCATCGCGAGCACACCAACCGCAATGCGCATGTTCTAGGCAAGTAGAGCACTGCGAGTAAACGTAGCACGGTTCAGGACATTGATCAGTTTCGTTCGCTTCTAATACCAAACCACAAACACCACCTGCGCAGAACAAAGGCTGTGTTTGTGGCGACAAACAAGTATTTAGCATAGTAGACCATTTGCAGTCTCTAGGCTGATCCGCGTCATCGTTGTTAAGACAAGACGTGCAATTAGTATAAGTGTAGCAAGAAGCCGGACACTGCCCTATTATACGATATTGATTTTGTTCGACTAATTCTTTTGTTATGCACTCTATGGTGCCCAATTCATTTTGAGCCCATTCACAATTGTCATTAAGAATACATGTTTCGCAGTGCAAGGTGTGACACTGCGGTTGTGGGCATAAGTTTAAAAGTCCAACGCTTACTTCTTTACTACACCACGTGTTACGCCTTTCACAATCCACTCCAGCTGGAACGCATCTTCCCTTTATACCACACTCATCACACCATTGACATATCGGCGTTGTTTCAACATGTGTAGGCCATGAAGCTAGACAAGAGCTGCAGGTGTTGAAACTGGAGCAATTACGTCTTGCCATCCAAGCATCATCGCAAGCTGCTCCATTGTTATATGTCAAGGTACCGTTTCCATTATCGCACACCCCACTGTTGCCTTGAGAGAAACAATGCGAAGTGGTTCTATATGGACCAGGCACATTGCAGAAGCTACAGCCCATGTAATGGCGGCACAAATATTTCCCTGAACTCCATAGCTGACAAATATCTAAAGGTAATACTATCTTCGTCACTTGACTAGCGCTGGCGCTACCATCCCATCCACCAATCACATAAATGGCATTGTTCTCATGATCAATTGATATGTCTTCAGCATAAGTGGATGACTGCAATCTACCAACTATATTGACATCTTCGGTTAAGCGTATCCACTGGTTACAATTGTAAACGTAGGCTATCAAAACATCGCTGGCATTGTAAGGGTGCGTTCGTCCCCCATAAATGACCATATAGTGTTCGGTAGTAGCAGCGGAATGGAAATAGCGAGCTCTTGGCAATAGGGATTCTGGTCGATTTAGATCTTGGAAAGGTGGTAATTCGGTCCACGTCATTTTTTGTAAATGCAACGCGTATAACTTATTTTGTGGCTCGATGGAATAGCCACCAAATACATACATAATATGCTTTTCGCTGTGGTAGACGGAACTGTGACCATACAACACGGGCATTCGTACACCCAAAGCGAGTAATTGCTCCCAGCGAAAGGTTTCCAAGTTAAATTCCCACAATTCCAGCTGACGCGATCTATTCCTTGTAAGACCACCTATTAATAAAAGAGCTTCTCTCGTATAAGTTAGAGTGTGGCCGACTAAAGGTGGCGGTCTCACACGATGTTCGTGCAAATCCATTTCAGACCAGCGCTGATTTTGTATAGAAAATTGCCAGAAATCTTCTAATATTTGTGGGTTAGGAGAAGAGCTTCCAGTTGTAATGCCCCCATAAATAAATATGGTTTGCTTTTTCAAATATATTTCGGCTGCATGAAAGTAACGTCCTAACGGCATTTTCTCTTCAGGTGTAGATTCAACGGTTACTTGCATCCACGTACCGTTTTTTGTGTCGAATTGGCGAAAGTCGTTTAGCGGCCCATGGGAGGGCGAGTAACCGCCAAACATCCAAACAGATCCCCTTCTATCTGCGCAAACTGTATGACCGAAACGAGGTATCGTTTTTCGCAAATGTTCAAACGATTCTGACAATAGCATGGTGTTGAATAGTTCGGTTACCGTCAATTGATTTGGCTTAACTAACGTACCGCAATCCATACCGCCATACCCGAAATTGCATATACAGCGCCCGTAGTCGGTATCACAATAGCCTTGCATGCGTTTGGCGTTGCAGTTCCGCGGGCATACTTCAACCTCACACCGCGGCCCCACGTAACCAGCTGGGCAAATGCATCTGTGTTGCTCATCGCAGATATGCGGATGCAGGCAGGTGCGTGCTACGCAATTTTTTACAGTGTAAATCGCATTGAAACCGAAATGCTTAAACAAACCGCCTCCTTGCTTATAATAAACAGTAACATGACTCGATCGGGCTTCTATTATATGTGAGGATGTGTAGGGATTACAAACCACTGAAATTAGTTGGTTTTGATGCGTGGCACCTGTCAAATCTGGCAAGCTATCGTATATGTACACTGCATTGTCGTCGCAATCCATGGCCAGGGTGGACCATTCAAATTCCACTTGCAAAAGCGATTTTTCAGCTTCTAAAGTTTTTGGAAATAAAATCCATAAACACTCGCGAACCTCCAAACTGGTACCCCAGGGCGATTTGTAAGACTGATAGGAACCTATACCGCTGCGCCCGATATTCTGTAACACACCTCGGGATTCACATTGATAATAACACTGGCCGCCGTCCCTCGGATCACCGTAGTAACCTATGGCACATTGATCACATTTAACACCCACGGTATTATCTTTGCAGAAGCATTCCCCGTTACCAACATTGCAAATGCCTAAATCTTGATTGCCGTGACCGTTACACTCACATGGACTACAACCAGCGGCCGAGGTGGCATTGCCGTAACTGCCTTGACGACAACGTTCGCAGCGTTCTCCCTCAGTCCAAGCTTGACAAGAATCACATTTGCCTACGCGCTCCGTACACGTGGAGTGATTGTGACAACCACAATTTATTGAACAATCGGCCCCTGTCCATCCCAATTCGCACTTGCATGTATAATCTGGCGCACCTGAACAATAACCATTAACACAAAATTCAAAGCAAGTACGCATGCAAGTTAGTCGACCGTCTCCCACGAAACCTCGACGACAATGGCAATTATACGAGCCGTGGGTGTTCGTGCATTTAGCCTCTTTATGACAATCATGTAAACCTAACCCGCATTCATCTACGTCCGGACATTGCGCATAAGCCCATTCAGCATCATGAATTGAAGAACTGTTTAAAGCCAAAGAGCAATTACCGAAAGGGTGACTGAAGTCACCTTGCATGCAGATACCTTCGATAGGATTGTCTCGGTCAAAGCACCAGCCACAACTGAGCGTGCGTAAACAAGTAGAACAATTATGATATTGAGTGCATGATTTGCATTGCTGCTTAGGTGTAACTGGCGGATGATGATGCGTTGGCGATAGGGAGCCTATTATAGAGTTACGGTTTCCATGTCCAATTACGCTTGAGTCGTCAGTCAATTGCGGAGTAACTGACTGGTCTAACCATTCACGACACATGCCAAACTGATATTCACTCGTATAAACGGCAAAACTAAAACAGGCAGCACGAGCTTCGCACCAAACACATCTACCTCTTTCGTTTAAGCAATCGTGACAGTTTCTACGCAGTCTACATTGAACTGGGCATTTGCTCAAAGAAGTCACGCTATTTTCAGATTTTCCCAAACGGGCACAACGAGCCTCCTCTGCCCACCATTCGCACAAGCCTGATTTGATACATTCTTCACAAGATACATAATTAGAGCAATTCGCGCAATGACCAGGTTGATTGATTAGGTATTCCCACAGAAAATGTGTACTATTTTTGTCCACTTGGAGCGTGCTACATGTCTCAGTTTCGTTTACTGTTTTTAGCATACATTGCGATTTTAGAGAGCACCATCCGCAAGCGTTATCTGTCAAACATTGCAAACAATTTCTGTAACCTGCGCAGTTTTCTCCAGAATAATATGGTTCCAAGTATTCAAAAGTGAACGCATTCAAATTGCCGTGATAGATATGCTGCAATTCCATTTTAGTTTTCTGGTAGGTATTATAGATTGCATTAAGCCCGATGCGTCTACGAGCTTGGAAGTCTATTAAAAATGGCAGTTCTGTGCTTGGTATTTCAACGTTGCTACAGTAAGATTGATTGGACGTTTGTTTTACCAACTCTTTAAGTGAAATGAGGTCTCTACCTAGTCCTGCTTTCAGTATGGCAGACGAATAACTGGTGCATACCTGAATTTCGGTAGGTTCTTCCTCCCATTGTTTTTGCGGTCTAACGAAACCAAGCAAACGCGCCAACATCTCACCTTCCAGTCTCTGCTCATACTGCGTTGTTGGTGTGGGCGAGGCAAAATCGACCATGGTAGCGTTAACAATAGCCACATAATCCGGCATTGTCAAATTAATTGGATAATGATATTTGACGTAGGTTAGGCCCGGACGCCGGTCATTCTGAGTGCATTGAGATGGTTGACGAATCTCTGTACCCTGCTCTCCCCACCATCCAGGACTATGAGAAGGCGTATCTTCACCACATATGCCGTAATTGTCGTCTCGATGGTGACATTTAGCATTCTGTACACACCAGGTACACTCGTTCAAACCTAGTTTACTAGCCACAGAAAAATAAACTTCTGATCCCTCTTGAGGTTTATTCCACTGTGTTCCGTGGACCAAGCAAGAATGGCAATCGCCTAGAGAAGGACAAATTCCAGGACATCTAGTCGTTTGCAAGTTGCTTGTACAATTTGCTCCTATTGTTCGCCCATAGCAACTACTATCTGCCGAACACCAACCACATTCCGGATTCGAAAGACATGCTGTATGTGACGTGTGTAGGCGGCAAGACATTTCCGGATTGTAGCCGTTCGAGCTTTGCATTCGCAAAACTTGCGGCAATTCGTAAGCAAATAAATCAGCATTGATATTGCCGTGATATCCGCCTACAATCAACAAAGTATTATTGCGTCTTAAAGCTGCGGCCTGGGCAAACACTCCTTGTTTTTTCGGATACAAATTGTCTTCAGCGGAGACCACCTGATTGATCCAGATGTGACAGCTCAAGTGGTACCAGTACATTTGGTTATCATAACATATCTCGTCCTTATTGTGACGATGTGTATATCCGCCAAAAACAATCATGTAATTACCACTAATAGTAGCTGTATGAAAAGCTCTCTCACGTGGTATGTTGGTGTCGCGTAGAGCAGTTCGTGGATACAGAATTTCTGTCCAATGTAATTTATCTAATTGAAAGGCAAAAATCCGATCGGACAATTTCGAAAAACGAGCCAAACTTGTCATTATACCACCAAACACTATTAATGAGTTGGTGGCCTTATAATAGACCGTTGTATGAGCAGCTAAACGGACATCCAATTTTTTCCTCCACGCGGATGTATCAATTCCCATTCGGCTTCGTCTTCACCGATTTCAACATAAAATACCGGCCAGCTTATGCGATAAATACTGGATAAATAGAACGTTATAAGTAAGTTTCTCTTACATTATTTAAATGGAAAACTTACTTTGAAGAAAATTCCCCGGTTTCCAAGCTGCCACCGAAGAGATATAAGTAGTCATTGGCAAATGTGATAGTATGCCTAGCCATAGGAGGGGGCTTTGATTTGGACCGCATAGCCAATTGTTTCCATTTTCCACCGCTTTCGCTATTATTATAGAACCATAAGTCGTTGAAAAAGCTGCCATTAGCTTGCTTGCCACCAAATATAACAAAACCTCCGGGCACCCTTGCTGCTGCGTGGCCATAGCGACCATGGGGTTTGTAATCAGTTACCTCTCCCAAAATATCTTCCAAATATTCCGACAATTCTTCATCAGTTGAATTAATGCTGACAGCGGTTAATAATTGAGAACTGCGTGTTTGACGCTGATGTAAATTTGATTCCGCCAGAGTGTAAAGAATATTACGAAATATTGAAATATCACTTTTTAGACCCCACAGTTTAGCTTCATCTTCGTTTTTATGCTGCAATACAGCTTTAAGCAAAGAATGATCAATTTTTTGCTGATGGTAATAATGTCGACGATTTTGCAAAGCTATGCCCCATTCATCTTCCCATTGACTAGCAGCAAAACGATAAATCTAAAGAAAACTCAAATTTATTTGTAACAAGCATACGTAATGTCACCATGAAGTTACCTGTAAAGTGCTTATGACATTGTTAAGATCATAACCACCGAATACATAAAGAGCGTCCTCTTCATCTATATAAATAGCAGTATGAGCCGCACGTGGGGTCATGCCTTCAGCAAGAGGAAAGATAGAAAGATAATTTGAAAAGGAATACTTAATGAAATTTCTTCGAGAAAAGCGCGCAGAATAATTCTTGCATATGCAATTATGTATTCATAATTTCAAACAACCTACCTTCAGCATCTGTGGCTAACCAGCGCCAATTTCCACCAGGAGGTTGCTCATGCAAATCGCACAGCCTACCACTATAGCCCTTTATTAAAGAAATAAGAAATCACATTGAGAGAAAACACGAACAAGTTTACGGGAAATGTTCTTCTACCTTTTCGCAATGGCATAGTCCTTTGATACACTTCCCATGACCCTGTAATTCCCCGCATTTATTAGGGCAGGCTTCATCCTCGCAATCCGGTCCAACCCATTCTCCGTGGCAAACACACTGATGGCCAACACATTTACCATGATTATGGCAGTTATTCAAGCAATTTGATATATAATAAGATGCTCGGAAACCATCTAAAACATAATTTGTGTCGCTATACATGAATATAAGCATCTATAATAAGTAAGCAAACATTATATGAATTTTTTTAGTTATTCCCTAGCAGTTATTGAAAATTTACTTACACTTCCGCTACGTGCGACTAGACGCTGCGGTTGAGTACGACCGCTGAAACTCCCCAAGAGGGTAGAGTTGAACGAGTCACCGTCATACACATAAATATAATCGTAAGAACACTCCGTACCCATGCTATGAAATGAAAGCGTTATAAATTGGCTGTTATTGCGAGCCTTTATCAGCCATTCGCAGTGCGAGTCTTGAGTATAATTAAAGCCAGCAGGACCATCGCTTATCTCACCATATTCAGCCGTAAAGACTTTACGACTACGATCACAGGGAGAGGAGGAGTGATAATGCATTTGTTGTGTATTGGGTAGTAAAGAAACGCGATCGGCTAATACTAATGGCAACTCTCCAACAATATGCAGGAGAGCTAACAATGCGCCAAATATCACAATTGAACGCATTGATGTTTTATATTTATCTTAGTTCATTTATAATCACTTAATTCAATTTTATCGATATATAGTAAATGTTTATCCAACGCATTTTTCATTGATTTCGTTAGCCGTTATTTTTTACTATTAATTATTCATAATACATAATTTCAGACTTCCACAATTCCATTTATGACTGTATTTATTTGCATTTTTCTGTGAGTTTCATAATTATTTTCAATAATTACTGAAGGAAACTGCATTTACTTATTTTCAGATACGTGAGATACGTGAAAATTTCTCCCTATCCATCCACTATCAGATGTTTTCCCGTTTGTTGATACGTTTTCGTTTACTGTGAATGAAATACTCTTGGACATAAGCTGAAAACTTGGTAACACTTTTTATCAGTTGTGCCAATTTTGAATGTAAACAATTCAAAGCAACAAGTGTCTAACAGTAAAGTTAAATATTATATGAAAACTTTTAAACATACCTGACATTCGTTCACCCGACTTATCTTTCCTTGAATTTGGAGTTACGCGAAATGGAATATTAACAATTATTACTTTACCCAATATTAATTTTTTTTTTTAAGTAATCGTCTAATGCCCAGATAATTCAAAAAAAATCGAAAGCTTTGATAGAGTAGAATTAAGAACTTTTTAAGTAAAATTTCTCAATTACTATTATATACTGAATTCTAAATTTTTGCTAATCCGATTTGGTTTCAATAATCATAATACTCATTGGAGAACTATAATGAACATAAAGCATTTAATAATTTATTTTGATGAATTTCTCATTGATATGCCCATTTTCTCATCGATCTTGATACCTTTTATTTTTTATTCTGATGAATTCCGTAGTTTAAATTCACTTACTGCGTAGTTCGATTTCACCTGTTAATAACAATATAACGGCAAAGTTTACGCAATTTTTTATTTATACATCTTTATAATGAAAATATAATCGCATAAAACGAGACCCAACTGTATACGCTGTAGTAAATTCTTAAAATGACCTTCATTTGACACTAAATTGTGTTATAATAGAGTTCGCTTCACTTTAAGAATTCGTGTGTCCTGCAAATAATCATCACATTCACAATCATCTGGACTTATAAGCCACATTTCTCATTGGCTTATTCCATTCGAAATCTACATCCGGGAAAAGAAAAGTAAAGGAAGCAAAATTTCTTTAATTAAAATGGCTTTGAATAAATTAAGTATTGAAAGCTTGGATTTAGCTGGAAAAAGGGTATTGATGAGGTAGGAAACATTGTACAAACATATAGTTTCTTCCAACTTAACTTTCTCTTTTTTTCTAGAGTCGACTTTAATGTTCCAATTAAAGATGGTAAAGTTGTCAGCAACCAACGTATTTTGGCCGCTTTAGACAGCGTGAAATATGCTTTCTCCAAAAACGCCAAATCTATTGTTTTAATGTCTCATTTGGGCCGCCCTGACGGTAATAAAAATCCTAAATATACATTATCACCTGTGGCTGAAGAACTGAAAATTTTACTGGGTAAAGAAGTGGTTTTCTTGAATGACTGCGTTGGCCCAGAGATAGAGGAAAAGTGTAAGGATCCAGTAGATGGCAGTGTTATACTATTAGAAAATCTTCGCTTCCATGTGGAGGAAGAGGGCAAGGGTGTCGATAATAGTGGAGCTAAGGTTAAGGCTGATCCTGAGAAGGTGAAAGCTTTCCGTGAAAGTTTGTCCAAGTTAGGCGATGTTTACATAAACGACGCCTTTGGCACAGCCCATCGCGCGCATAGTTCCATGTTGGGCGAGGGTTTCGAAAAGCGGGCCGCAGGACTTTTGTTAAACAAGGAACTTAAATACTTTTCACAAGCTTTGGATAGTCCACCCAAACCTTTCGTCGCAATTTTGGGCGGCGCCAAAGTTGCGGACAAAATTCAATTAATTGGCAATCTATTGGACAAGGTAAATGAAATGATTATCGGCGGAGGCATGGCTTTTACCTTCCTAAAAGTATTAAAGAATATGAAAATCGGTTCTTCGTTATTCGATGAAGAAGGTTCAAAGATAGTTCAAGATTTGGCGGACAAAGCTCAAAAAAACAATGTTCAGCTCCATTTACCAGTAGATTTTGTGTGCGGTGATAAATTTGCCGAAGATGCAGTTGCAAGCACAGTTGAAGATGGTATCCCTGACGGTTGCATGGGCTTGGATATAGGTCCTAAGACTCGAGCGGCTTTTGCTGCACCGATTGCTGCTGCTAAAATTATTGTCTGGAATGGTCCTCCTGGCGTATTTGAATTTGATAACTTTGCCCATGGCACTAAAAGCCTCATGGATGCTGTCGTAGAAGCTACCAAACGAGGATGCATTACTATTATTGGCGGGGGCGATACAGCTTCTTGCTGCGCGAAATGGAATACCGAAGCGCTGGTGTCTCACGTTTCTACAGGTGGCGGCGCCTCGCTGGAACTCTTGGAGGGAAAAACACTGCCTGGTGTAGCTGCTTTAAGCAACGTATAACGATTACTTTAACTAATAATTTAAACACAGTCTAAAATCGAAAGGCGTAATGCTGATGATGATATGATTCTTTTTTCTTTTATATACAATAAGTCATAGAAAAATGATGATAGTTGTGCACTATTTAATGCAATAATGTTTGTAAACTATCAAAACCTATTTTCTGGCAAAATTTTTGTCCATAGCAGCTTGTGTTCTTTGTATATTATTTAAATTCGATTTTATGCGAGATTCCACTGAGGGGTTGTTTTGCATGGCTTTCTTTAATTGCTTGCTGAGAAATTCTTTATCGAAGTCTCGAGTTCGATGGTTCCGTTCTTCGCGCTCGTAAGCTTCACGATGTTTTTGAACTTTTTCTGAACGTTCTTCCTCACGCCATGTAGCGTTTGACATCATTTCTTTTAATTTCGCTTCTCTTTCTTTTTCGCTTAATTTGGACTTTCGGTTATGCGAACTGGTTCTTTGTGAGGATTTTTCTTTCGATCTAGAACGGCTACGCGTCAACCGTCTATTGGAGCGGGATCTAGAATTACGCTTTTCAGATCGCTCTTTAATGTGATCGTTTCTTTGAGAGCTATATTTCTTGGAATCGTGATCTTCACGTGTTGATTTAGTTGAGCTGATTTTGCGGTTATTGTCGTTTCTAGCACGTGTAAATCTATTTCTGATTAATTCTCTTGATGCCGATCTTCGTTTTTTGGATGACGGGCGACGCGATTTGCTTTCACGGTTATCACGTTTATGTTTCTTTTTTTTCATATGCAACTTTGATTTTTCTGCGGCTCTGTCTAACTCTTTCGAAATAGTTTCAAATTTGGAATCTAAAAGTTTCGTTAGGTCATTATCTTTACCAAGCAAACCATTTCTTAATTTCTTTGCCAATTTATTATCCAAATCTGAATCGCTATCAGCATCCGTATGTTTGCTTCTTTTGCGCTTCGCCTTTTTTGATTTCTTACTTTTCTTGGAAACCTTTTGCAAGTTGTTGTCGCCTTTTAACATTTTATGCAATTCTTTAAGCTTTACCGGGTTTTCTAATATTTTACGTCTTGACTCCAATTCGCGTTGCTTGATTAGCATTAAGGGATCTTCCATTACTTTACGTTGCAAATCTACCTGTTCCGTTGATTCCAAGTTTTTGTACGATCTTATCGAGAAAGGTATGACGTCGTGTTCGACGTGGTTCAGTGGCTGCTTTAATCCAACCATGTTCTGCTGCTGTTGCAGTTTTTCTTCAGCTAGCAACGTCTCAAATGATTTGTCTACCGCTCGGCCCAAAAGATATTCCTCTCTATTAATTAACTCATTATTATCTAAAAAACAGAAAAGCCTTCAGAAACTTCAGAAAACACCAAAATCAGTTACCCAAATAAATTTACTTTTGTACATCCACTCCAACTTTTTATCTGAATCATTAACCGTGGATAGCAAGCCATTTTCTCGACTTAAACGGGTTAATTCTTCTCGATTTCTCTCTTTTTGGATCTCCTTACGCAAATCATCGACTTTCTTCTCCTCCTCACATTTTGCTTGCTCAGCCTTCCATACTTTTTCCTGATTCTTCAGTGTGTGTGGATGCCACGATTTCTTTTGATTCTGAGCAATAAAGAATAGAATGAAAAGCGCAAAATTAGAAAAAAGATGCAATTAACTTGCCAAGTCGCCGCCACCCATTGAATTTGAATTGAATTTTTCCCTCACAAAATTATAAACAGTTCAAAGAATATTTTTATCAAATATTTTGCTTCTTGTTCTTCTTTCAGCCATCTACTGCCTCCATCTATTGATAACTTGCATATTCTTCTTCTTCTTGAATACTCAGCGAGTCGACATCATTATTATGATCAAAATACAATCCAGAAGCGGCAACTTGCATGAATTATAATCAAAATATTTGCTTACACCAACAAAAGTGTTCACCATTTATTGTCTTTTCCAAATGTAGACCTAGCTCTCTCTATCTTTAATCTGTATTATATATTTATTACGCTGCGGTTATATGTTATAAATCATTTTGAAAATATTCATTTAATTTTGAAAATAATCTCAGTATACATGAAAATGCTGGGCAGTCTTGTCTTTTCTTTGAACAACGTTATAAATAGGTAGATCTCAACGCTTACGTCAATTAGACCGAAGCCTCGAGAGCGAGACAAACGACGAGAGTAATGGAAAATTATTACTTTGAGCGGTGATCACATTCTCCCGACGTGATGTACTTCACGTATAGATCGCACTTTTGTCGACTTTATTACGGCCTCGCCTTTTCTATTACAATAGAACGAGTCACCTGTGGTCGACTTGCTGAATACTTCAAAAGAGAAAGAAGATATAGATCGCAAATTGTACCACTAAATAGTGGCAATACTGCCGATAGTAACGACAGTACTTCTAAGCTGATACCGATTTTTTGACACAAAGAATTTACCAGAAAACACATTTAAATATAATCAACATAATAATTTCGCAAAATTAAACAAAAGTCGAGCTAAGCTGTAATAACAATGAAAATTTTACAAAATCTGTGCAATTCAAAATTATTTTTAAAATTTGTTCGTGTTAATCAATTTGCCTTCGCTTTCGCAAAGGATTGCAAGAAAGATGGGGGAAATGCAGCATTTAATAAATTAAGCATAGACAAAATGGACCTAAAAGATAAACGCGTTTTAATGAGGTAATCATTGCAATTCTTACGATACAAACAAAACTTATTTTGATTTTCGATGGCAGAGTAGA
>CCAG010019858.1:0-87610 GCA_001077435.1 Glossina morsitans morsitans | reverse complement strand
GAAAACTGCAAATATTGTGTCATTGTGTGATTTCTTTGAGCTTTTTTGGGCTTTTAGGACATGAACGCTATTGGTACTTCATCTCCTTGCTCGTTGTCTATTGAACTAACACACTTCGTACTCCTGTCTTGCTTGCATCACAATGTATAAAAAACTCTTTTAGGGCGTCGGAACTATGTAGAATTGGAACATTACTCAACAATCGTTCATTTCATTGAACGATTGCTGGGCTTCTGTATTCTCTTGCCCTTCAACAAGACGCATAAGGTTTCATTCAGTTGATTTACTAGTGCCAATATTGACTAGTAAAACGCATCAAAGCTTTCGTTAACCTACTGCTTCCTTTCGTGAATCAATTCTTCGACATTGTACAAGTCAAACTACTTGAAAACTCATACTGATTTATGCTATCTCTAAAACCATTCAGAGGCTTTTCTCCCATGCCGGCTTAATACCCTGAAATTGCCATTGAAAGTTTGATTTGTCAAACCTACTCTACATATAAATGCTTCGACGCTCAGCCCTGTATTATTTCCTGTAGACTCCAGTCTCCAATTATAAATTAGTTGACTAAATTTATCCGGACGGACAGTCAAGCCATTGCTTCTATTAAGGATAGTTGGGTTGGCTCACAAGGATTTGTTAAAATATCCTCTAAATTTTGCTTGCGTATGGAATTAAAGATAGGTGGAGAGTAAGAATGGTCCATACGATTGCGTGGTTGAGTCTGGTTACTCTACATTCATTGCCTCATTTATATTTTTTTCAATTTGCAGACTCAACTGCGAACTTAAGAAAATAACAGCACTTTTCTGCTCTGAAATCGCTATTTCTGTAACTAAATGACGTAGTTGACTCATTTGTGTTTGATGGCTCGTCTCTGTTAATGAAGAATTACTCATATTATTTCTATTAGATATTTCCTCGTCACAATCACGACAAATAGTATTTTGCAAAGTGCGATTTGTGAAAAATAAGTCCACAAGTAGGTTCGTTTGCGATATTTTACAAATTTAATCTCTTGCTTACAGGTGGAGCAAGTATTTACTATCAATGCCAGAATGCATTATGAATTTATAAATATTGCGCGATCAATTGGTAATGACCATTGGTAATGACAACATACATTTGTGTTATTATTATATTAAATATTTCTTTTAACCAACGTCCCAACAGCGATGTTGCAAAGTTTATTTATTATTACGATAAAAGAAACGGAAAAAAACTGTTTGTTACAACTACAACCATTTGAACTTTCTCCTTTTCCTCCACAGCAGCAGAAAACAGCTGAACAGAGTGCAAGAGAACGGTATTAATATAAATTATATTGCAAGTCTGCAATTCCATTTTATAGAAAAAACCCGAGCTAGTACAAACTTGACAAGTTCAAGATTGCAATTCTAAGCTATTACGTAATATATCAGTAGTAACTGTAAAACTCTACGGTGTGTATTCTTCAGCTTCTTTGCTGATATTACATAATTCCAACAGACCCACACCAATTAAAAGTAACTTTAAAACTTGTTAGAACAGTATCAGACAGATTAAAATATAAGTTCATTTCCATACGCGTACACGAATAATAACTTGTAATTTTGAAAAGGAATGTATGATATTGGGATCCCACATGCGAAAGTTTTACTATAGCATTTTTTAGTTTAATATAGTTAGCTGGATGACAAAAAAAAAAGAAACGAATTAGAGCACACTCATTCATTGTGGCCTAGGATTTCCCAATTTACATCTATATTTTTTGTAGGTAGATACCGCGAATGCAAAATTCTTCAATTTGTAGTCTTTCATTAATATATATAAATATATTTTCAGGAATGACGCAGCTACTTTTTCAAAGTAGGTTAAATGTTGATATACAAAATTTCATCGAAATATCACAAAAATTTCAGACTGTAGTCTGAACACGAAAATATGCAGTGGGAAATGGAAGAACGGACAGACATCCGTGAATAGTTCTGAATCGATTGTTATAATGTATGTAATAAAAAATGAGTCTATATCATGACTTCCTGCTGTCTATATTATATATATAAATAAGGTGTAACGAAAACTCTGATCTTTTTTTTGATGTTTTGGTGTTTTTAATGGAATACGAAGGCGAATAAAGGAGCATGATAGCGACCCTTCAGGTGGTGCCATTGCCGGCTGACAGAAGGCTTCTCTGATCGTAATTGACTACAGCGTGCATCTGTCAGAACATCTTTTTCACAATTCTCGATGGATTCAAAGCTTAGTTGTAGCGACAGGAGTAAATAGTAACATATAATACATTGCTTACTTTAGGCTGTTGAATCAGATAATCGAAAAAATTGAAGTAGACATCAGCAGTGTAAAAGACTGGTTGCCGCCCATTCGCTGGGACCCCTCAACTACTTTTCTCCCATTAAAAAAAATTCTTTTTTATTTCGTTTTCTTTTTATTTATTTTCTCCTGTGTTCCGTTCTGTTTTCTTTCTATTACTAATCTTTCTAAGTATTGTTACAATCTTAAATGCTTCTACTTTTCAATGCACTTAATTATAGAATAGATGCTGAGGTACTTATTTTTATTCTAATTTAACAAATTTTTTAAAATTTCAAAACGGTAAATGCGCACAATATGTTTTCATAAGCATCTACTTTTGACAAATTACCACAAGTCACATATAGGAGAAGAGGGATCATGTCCAAATCACATTTTTTCCTTAGGAAAACCAATCGAAACTAAATGTTCTTTAGCCAAATCAAAATTCATGTGTTCATATATAGGTGATCTATATGCAGACAAGGTATAGTCCACATCAAACCCACAGAATTTAATATTTTCCAAATGCAAAGAACGGTTAACACGTTGATGATAAAAGGAACACAAACTCCTCTATTTTTTTTAGAAAATTCCGTAAACTAAACTTAATTTTAACTAAATTAATTAAATTAATTAATAAAATTAATTATTAAATAGTTTATAACACTTTCCCAATTGAAATTTTGTGAAATATCGAGGCGACAAAATTTCAAATCTTAGACACGTTTTTTCTTTGCGTGAAATGTACATACACACCTCATATTATACAAAAAAAAAACATCCAAACAGGCACGCGTATGAAAGCTCTACCGGAGTTCTTTAATATGCATTAAATTGCAATATGCTTGAATTGCTTAGATTCTTTTAATCTCGTTTTATTTTTTTTATATATTTATTTTAATTTTATTTCAGTTATGATGGATATTACTTTCAAACAAAATCTCCTTGGGTTCTACTCCTTACCGACAAATGTATTTTCACTTTTATTTTTCGTTTCAGCAAATTTTCACTCACTCTCTTGCAAATTCAACGAATGAGATTAACAAAGCCACTTGTTTGGGTTGCATCTGTGATAATTTTTACATTATACAACCACATGTTACACTCTATTAAATCGTGAGGCCATAGGTCAAAGAGCATAGGTAGGGCGGTCGGCCCACCTATAAAAGCAAAACTCAAATAAGTTATTATCGAATCACCAAAGTTAGCCTTTACATCGTGTTTGACTGCGGTTACTTTTGCTAATGACATCGGAAATTAATGTGAGTAGTATCGGCAACCTCAGATTTATGACTCGGTTAAAAAGCGATATCGCGTCTTTTAAAACAATGGTCCCATCTAGTTTATTTTTCAACAAATCATTCTAGTCATCACACTTGCCTCTACCAACAACGAATGAAGTCTTTCTCAAACCTTTTTCAAAATTTTAATAGTAATAGCTTTATCTGTGATTTCCCAGTAATTGTCTTCTCAGAAACTTTCCTAAAGCCGGATACCTTCAATGCAGAATAATTTTATAGCGGCTATGTAGAGCTTATAAACATTGACGCGGTTTCTTACTGACTGTGGTTGTTTTTTTCTTCTTGTTTATATACACCTTCTCGCCTCTTGATGTTAAGTATGTATATGCTAACAATAAAGTAATCTTAAAGAACAAATTGATAACATGTTCGTGTATACCACTTAAAGCAGATTTGAATATTTATTTAAATCATGTTTCCATAAGCGTCGATATATCTGACTCATTACGAGATGAGCACATAATCGCTGTGCTGGAAAATTTCAACGTACATTTTGCTTCTCGGTATGTAGATGTGGACATCGTTATATTAATATGTTAAAACATACCCTACTAATACACTGTACAATAATTATGTGGAATACCTTTAAGTGTAAAGCATTAATAAATAAATACACGACATGGTGCTAAAGAAAATGCAATTAAAAATTTTCATACGGTCATCCAATTCAGAAGAACAAATTGAATAAAGGAAACTTGCTTTGTTGCTTCATTACATAGGCTCTGACTCTGGCTCTTTGGATATTTTCAATGCCTGGTGACATTTACAAAATAAACTATGAAGATCGAGTTAATGATTTGAATACGTAACATAATGGTACACAATTTAATTCAAAAGAGTTTAAAATGTTCTGTAGTAGATGGGGATATTGAAAATTTAACACCAAGTCCTTCTATTCCTAAATGTAATAATTCGGCGTGGCGATCAATTCAAACAGTAAAAAAACTACTTGTAAAAGCTGAAAAAGCTAGAATGCTCTTGTATCGCACGGTTTCATTACAGAACAATGACTAAGGATAATTTGCCAAGCCTTCGCAGTTGCTAACGTCTAAAACGTTTCCAATAAAATTGACTTCCTGTGTGAATTTAAGATCTAAGCAAAAGCGCTGTAAAAGAAAATTGAAAAACAAATTAAATATCTTCCTCTGATTGTAATATAAATTCTAGAAAACTGCCAACAACTGAAACGGGCAGCAGGATTATGTTTAAAAAAATCGAATGCCTTCTTGGGTACCTGGAAAGACAGTAAAAACGCCCTGAACATAGTTATTGTATATTGTAGGATGAAAGCGAGGGCTTACGGAAATATACCTCCCAACATTTAATGGAGAAAACAGAACAAACTCAATACCAAGACACCAATGTAAATCAAAACCAAAAAACAATTCTTACTATTGGGCTGCAATTTGCCACTCTTTGCGACTCTATGAACATATGTTTATATGATACTTAGACATGTTGATTTCTTATCGCTAAAAAAGCACTGATTTGTTTTAGGTGTTACCTTTAATGTGAGCTACTGGACGGTAGAATTTACACATTCGGTTACATTAACCGGAGTTAATAGTAACGCGTTTGATTAGTTCATCGAGTTAAATTTAACCTATGTAGACACAATTGTGAGCTATTTAATCTCTTTCACGTTTTTTAGGATAACTTTAATAGCGTTTTTATTTAATTATCGTCATAGAATAACATAGCCAGAACACCTACTTCGAAATTTAATTTTGAATCAAAGGGCGACCAAACATTGTTTGTTATATTTTTAAGCCGAAATCAATTTATTTTATAATTTTTCTCCTACGTGCATTGTACTCGCTTACGTTTTTTTATTTGTTTATATATATGTTTCTTCACATATTTCATTTATTTTTTCTTTTTTTTTTGCATTATAATTCTTTTTGTTACATAACATAATGTATAGGTTGGCTTACTCCCATTATTAATAATTAGGACAAGCACGAAATAATTGCATTTCCAAATATAAATAATAAATTTTAAATACGTATATGAATAAATAAATAGTTTTCCACGGTTTCTCTTCACATATGTTGAGATGCGAGCAATTTGAAAATAATTGAGCGCTTAAGGAAAAGTACCATTTCGTAATGTAAATATATGTATAGTTAGCAATCACATAGAGATTCACTTGAAATTTGGTTCTGTACTGGTTGTGGGTGTGCCTTCTTGTTATTTGTCTACATGTTTTTTTCTCTTCTTATTTATTTATATACAAGTTATTATTTCATTTTTTTTTCTTTACTTCTTATATAATTTATAGAAGTTTTTATTATTAATTAGTATATTGGATTCTTTAAAGTCTATCAGTCTATCAGTCTTTGCTTAGCACACGCGATTTGCCTATGTCGTATTTAAAGTAACTTTTAATCTTAATATCTCATTATGACTCGATAATAAATTGGTGTCGTTTACTGTATCGATTGCCAAGCTTTTGCATGTTTGCGATGGCTTGGGAGTCTCCTTACAATTTGGTTCTGTACTGGTTGTGGATGTGCTAATTCTGTGCTAATTGTGTACATGTTTTTCTTTTTTTTCTTTCTTATTTATTTAATTTTTTTTTTTTCTTTCATTACTTTTTCTTATATACTTTACGCTAGTTTTTTAATATTAATTGGTATAAGATTTACTTCTAAGAGTCAATTGAACTCGACTGTTAATTCATGTTAATTGAGTTCCATGTGTAAGTTAGTAAAATAAATAATTAAAATAAAAAAAGAAAAGAAATCAATAGAATAACTGAATTAGATTACGTTAACTAAACTGACGCAAAGTTAATTGAAGAGAATAATAAATCGCTGGGGCAATGTTTAGCATTTATTTCCTTTTTCCTAAATTTTTCACAACAGCAATGTTTAAACAATTCAAAAATATAAATAATATTTACTATCGTTAACATACCCCCATACATCGTTTTCAATGTACCCGTCTGCAACTTTAATGTCGCATAGTAGTTGGACTACCTGTTTTCCATAACGATTTATTCTCATCGGATTTTCTAATTTTTCTAATTATGTTTTTTCTTCTCTGTAAAATTGTCGAATTTAGAATTATCATAAAAGGTAAGGTGTAAACATGTCAAGCAATTTTTCCTAATTTTTCCAATAGAAAATGCGACTATGTAGGTGTGGTGTCACGTACAATGAGTCTCATTAATATTGGGCTTTTTCGCTCGCCAAAAAAAAACGCTTGTTGATAATAGCCCATTGTCCAAACATAAAAATTTTTTACTATTTTGTACTACTAGGGAATACGTATTAAAATATAAAATAAAAACAAAACATTATTCCAATCGACAAGAAAAATAAAAATCAAATAACTTCAGTCAGTCAAAAAGCATAGCGTCATTGATATTGGGTTTTTTTCGTATAAGGACGGATACGAAGAAAAAGAAAAAAGAAAAAAAGACTAGAAAAAATGCTAGTCTTAGCTTGAGAAACGTAGATATTCTTGGTATCTCCTTCTTAATTAAGTTAACTAACGGTACTCTCCGTTCGTGCACATTACTTGGTGAGATAAGCTTTAATGTCCTTAACCGCTTCTCTAAGCACTTCATTCATTAAGCTGGTGGTCATGATAACTCCGCCTTTTCGACCATCTATTGGAACTTGCCGTAATAAATTCCTAAGTACCTATGAAAAAAAATGCCATTGCAAAGGACATCCCAAACATCCCGCAATGGTTCGGCTGATGCTCTTTGCAATGTGGGATATCATATAAACGGCGACAGAAGAGACCGAGCCAATTACGGCTCGTTAGAGCAACGTCTACACGGAAAAAATCGAAAGGGTCATTTTATCCTTTGCGTCTATGGATGTACGAAAAGACGGCTTTGGTAACTAAACTCATTGAGATATAAAATTCCACTACGTAAGGATACTAGGCAGTGGTCATGTGGCAAATGCAATTTTATGTTTGCGTTCCTTTATGTTTAAAAACTGAAAATAATTTTTTCATGGATTTTTATGTTTTGTAATGTAATGAGGAGCATTATTCATATTTGAAGTATTAAATTATTGCACGCAGTAATTTTGTAGAAGTCACAGGGCTTCTTTGCGTGATGACGTGGACATACATCAACGCGTTTTGAAAATTAAAGTAAAATTCTGATGTATTTTTTTTCTTTGTCCCGTTAACTACACCCATTTAAAATTTTCTTTATATAAAAATTCGCACAAGTTTCTACGTTTCTGTAAACTTGTTTAGCAAATACTTCCAATAGTGCAACGATTTGCCTCTAAAACACAAAATTTTTATGTATTTCAAAATGTTTTGCCAAAAACCTTCTCAGACGCGAAATGCTATCTGCAGGCAGCTTTGCCTGCACTATATTCTCTAGTCACGCATGTATTTTTTGGTTAGAAGTTGTTCTTGTTCATTTGATGTCGTTGCGAAATCGAAAAGTTTTAATAATAACTTCCCTCTCACAGATGGAAGTATTGTACTCTTTCACGGCTGTTCTATCACTCAATAGCGAGAAAATATTAATAGCTGATAGGTTTTACACAGTTGCAGTGTGAGCACAAACTAAAGTGAATGTCATCACAAACACACTGTCAACATATTTTTGCATATTTAAAAAGAAATTGATTAAAGCAATTTTTCTTCGTTTCTTGTCGGATCTTCTATTATACTACGTGCCATAAATATAATTGAATCTAATTGTAATTTTTCTTGTCCTTACCGTTTGCGAAATAAGGGTTCATAATGTTTGTGTGTGTTTGTGGTTGGAAATGACATAGAATGATAAGCTTATGATTTGAATTCAATTGAAGTTGCTGGTAGCAAGCTACAGAATGTTCACAAATCAATGGGTGCTATGCAGGAATTTGAGAGAAAGAATGCAATGGGTGGTATGCAGGAATTTGAGAGAAAGAAAAGAGACGAACGAACGTTTGAACTCGCTCAAGTTGAAAAGAAAATTGAAATATATAATAATGCATACGCAAATATTGCGACATCATCAGCTCAGTGGCACTTATTAGATGGGATTCTAGCTTCTTTAATGCGTATACAATAATATTTCCTAATCGATTTTTAAATTCTTCTTATGAAACTTGAAACCATTGTTGGAATTAAAGATTTCAACAACATTTCGCATACTAAATTCTTTGCGTGTACTGCACTTAAAAGGTTTCTATTGTTGTTGCTATTCCACACACACTTTGCATCAATTTTCTGATCTTTTTCTCTTTTTTTGCAAACTTATGCTACATGTAGAGTAATGTTACTGTATTATATCGTGTAGTATATAGTGAAGAAATTTGCAGATGCACTATTTTTTCCTTAAGACAATCGCTTAAAATATAATATTATTTTTCATTACTTAAACGTGCTTGCAGTTATAAACGAAAATGTTTGACGTGGTTGACTTAAGGGAGCATTAATATTCTATTCACATGAGTTTATTTATTTATCCGGGATTAGATTGAAAAAATAGAAACAAAATTTGTCATACACAAATAGAAACAAAATTTGTCATAAAACCAGAGGTTTGTCTGAGGTGAGAGTTGAACATTTTTTGCTGTATCAAGTTGCAAAGAAGCTGCTTTATATTATTTATTTTCTTTTACTATGACCAATCACTCAGAAGAAGAATGGAGACAAAAAATATGTTTACTTAGTTTTCAGTAATCATCAAAGGTACCCAGTAAAGTGTCTTTGCAGTGCAAGTAGATCGTTGAGCTTTAAGCTACTTTCATAAGACGAAAGCTCTAAATGACAAGGCTTCCCAAGCTCGGTTCCTGCGAGAAGTGAAATGTTTGGGCGCACTGATTCTGTACTTTGACGTTCAAACCACCAAAGAATATTATAATATTGCTCTTAGGAGCATGTAAGTGTTTAATAACGTATAGTTACAAAATTCTATTAAGCACCATCTTAAGAAGGGTACAAACGATTTCATCGTGTCAGTTGTTGACACGATGTCTTAATGGTTTGATGTTAAGTTAAATGTTAACGTTCAAAACCCCCAATTACAGAATGTTTCAAAGTCTTTTGAATTAAATGATGCACTATTACACGATATTAAGATATTTTGAATTCCACGTGTAATAAAATTTGCTCACATGTATTCTATTTTAAATTTTCCAGTTCTTTTTCGTGAATATGATCCCAATGCCAGTGAACGACAGTTTTACGTAAATGATGTAAAGAATTCTTTCTTTATTTTTTTACCATATCATCAAGCAATCATTGGATGCCCCATATATGCGTAAGCATGATGTTGGTTAAGAGAAATTGTAGGATTTAAGTGGAAAGTGTGTACGTTTGACTTAAAAGTGGACACGTCGGGCATGATGGGAAGGATGGGTGCTGATAGATTGTTCGAAAGGCGCGGTTGACTAAAGAATGAGGAGTCGAGATAATATGTCGTTCGATAAAGAGACAATTCCAAGACGAGTGGGAGGGAACGCTAAAAGAGCTTTATGAACCTGTTTAACGATTCAATTGGTGGACAAATTTTTTATGTCTCTGTAGAATACTTGTCATGGATAAAGCTACACATAAACACTGCGAAGGCCACATTACGCCGATGCTCGAGATTATCGAGAGTTTTGGACACTCTTTCGTCACCTATGAGCTGAACTTTTCGCTGTATGTCGCCAAGCGTCCGCAAGCAAAATCCGAAAACTTCCGCCCGCCCCTGTGAGTTATATTCTAAATTTTGGAGGGTATAAGCAGTTAAAATAATATCGTTTGCAGTGAAGTATTCTTTACTCCATTTAAAAAAAATGGTCCCTCTACGTAATATTTTAACAAGCCGAATATATGTTCTGCCCAAAAAACATCGTTTTGGATTCTTACACTCAAAACGTGACGGGTTAATGATTTATTCACATACACCACACAAGTGGAGGTTTTTCGTCACTTCTTCTACACCTTAAACGATAGTACTGTGTTTTCGTTGTATTAAGATTTACCCCATTAGCCATTTCTGCTATTTTTGTGAGGTCTCGGTTTAATGTGTCATTTTTAATGCAGCGTTTGTAGTTAATTGCGGTGTTACTAGGTCTCCTAGTGAAAGACGACGGGTGACACAAGGTGTTGTCGTTTTCAAATGTCGTTTAGATTTTTGGGAAGGCCACATTGTGTATTACAAACGATGGCGTTACATTCCAGCTATCTTAGCAGGTGGTAGTTGACCAAGGTTTTCGTGGTGTTGGCTATTGCCGAACAGATTGCAAGTGGACGGTGATTAGCAGGATTTGTAGGTTTTCCTTTCTTGGATACGGCTTGTAAATTGGAAATCTTCGGCAAGTAACGAAAATGACAGCATGGTAACACTTACTGAAAATTTCGTAGTGGCCTGGAAAATGTTGCAGTAAACTTATTTAGGACTGTGGCTGTGATGCCATCCGACCCCGGAGTTTTCAGAGAATTAAGAGTGGCAGAGACCTTTTTGACAGTCCTGGTTCGAAAGAATAACGTAAGCTTTCGAGCAAAGACGCTGGTGGTGGATCGCTATATGGTATATGGGAATTTGAAGCAAACACTTCAGCCAAACTGTTAGCTTTAGCATCCATATTAGTAATCGAGTAGGCAAAATTGCGATTACCAAGACAATGTCCATGAGTTCAAGTTTTAGCGCCCACTTACCAATTGGGCACATGCTCATTAGGCTGCGGCTGCCAGCACCTTCTGATTTATTTGTCTTTCCCCATTTATTTCAGACCGCCACCGCGTTACGAGAATAGGGACCATCTCCAGAATGGATGATCACATCAAAAAAAAGGGGTCGGATATTATTTGGTCGCTATTGAAATGAGTCGAAATTGATGCATTAGATTGGTTTTCAGCCGTTTTCACGAACCACCAAAAAGATAAGACCGGATTGCATATTTTTTGATGTTTTGTATAATTTCTGCAGAAGCGTTGATATTCTTATTTAGGGACCATAGTTTCCAATTAAAATGCTTGAAAATGCTATTGGGCTTTGCCCAATTTGCCTTATCATATTTAAAATTTTCCCATTTTGGCGTTTGGGAAAAAACCTGGCGAAGCAAAAAAATGCAGAAATGGTACGGAGGTCTGAGTTTCCGAGAGGTGCAAGGGTCTAAACACCGTGCTTGTGAATGCGCAGTAAGAAAGAGATCTAGCTTCACACATTTTGTTATTGTTCTTCATAGTATCCATTGATTATCGTCGTCTTTATATATGTGCAATCATCTATAATTCAACATCATCATTCTTATTTTCACAACGATCATCTCTGTAATCGCTGCAATCGTTTCTTGTAAAGGTTAAATGTAAATAAACGAAAATCAATGTTTTGAGCAAACCTTTTTGTTGATAAAACGAAGCTTACATATTAAACTAAATATTAAAACAATGTAATATAATGTAATTAATGTAAGGAAAGTTCTTGGCACGCAGTTCTGAATTCTGGTTGGTATGGCATTTCGGTAATATGAGGTAGTTTTTTCATCTTATATATTTTTTTTATAAATTTAAAAAAAAATTCACAGACAATTTAAGAAATAAATTTTAAATTCTTTTATTTTGTGTGGGTACATTTAATTTTAAACTTGTTAGAATAAAAAGAGTAAAACTTAGAATAAAAAGAATAAAACTAAAAATAAAACGAAAGGAAATTTAAGAAACTTTTTTTTTTATATAAATACGTGAAGCAAACATAACGATAATGATTTTATCAAACCACTTCTATAATTAATTTTTTTTATTAAAAGGTAAATATAAAGATGCACTGAATTAAATTTTACTTTTTTTTGGGACGAAAGCAGATAAGAGATATCGTCGGATCCAACTTCGAGGTCTCCCATGCAAAATTATGGGACGATGGAGACCACAGGTAGCCGTAATCGTGTACGGAGTGCTTATGGGATGAAGCATAAAACCCACCGCCTACTAAGCTAACACCTGCGTCTATTCGTTTGCAGACCTCAACCCGTTTTACTTTTTTAACATATATAGTTTTTTATTACTCAACAGGGAAGAAAATGTTTAGATTAACAGAATTCTTTGTTACACAAAAGTGGCGCCCGACTTGGGGAGCGAAAGGCAAAGAAGGTTCAGATAAGGAGACAACATAGGCTGGAAGCATTTGAATTTTATTGTGGCCTGACGCCACAACGATGGCAAAGATTGGCAAATCGCCGTGAAGTTGCTGCTGCAATATTTGACGTAACAGTGTTTGTTGACGATAAGACCTTCCTAAAAATTATGTCTAAAAGCACATTTCATCACGGTTGAATCCAGCATATAGTAGATAAAAAGAGGCAACATGGTTGGAGGATTGTAAAGTGCAAAAGAGGACTATGAGATCATGATCAGATGTTTCGAGACCATTAATAAAAATGATTATATATATCAATTGAAAACTGCAGATGGCCTCAAATTTTTAATAACAGGAACAGAAAGTAACGTTCAGACCATTAGATCAGACGCTTTAAAAAAGGGATAGCAAAGGTCAACTCCTTATCTAACATATTAAATAGAGGCAAAAACAATACAACCACTCATTCGAATAGAATTGGAACTAAAAAAAAAAAAATTAATGCCTAAAAGGAGAAATTGGATTTATTTGAGTTACCACATCGAAAAGTCATCGTAGAATAACCCCACAAATGTAGTGCACACGTGTTCTCGAGTTGACGGCCACCACTAGAATAGGATTTTGTATTTGAAATTTGCTTCCACGAATTATGAAGGTATTAATAACAAAATTAAATATTCTACAGATTCTACAGCGTCAATAGAATATACGCTACAATTCTTCTAGATTTATCCGCTGTAGTTTATGAGCAATGAGCAAAACGTGAATTTTTTATTCCTATTGAGAAATAGAGATGTTTTTAATTGTCATGGTACTGTAGACTTGTTCTTCGAACGATTTGATTCACTTTCAATATCATCCTGTGCTCAAGAACTTCCAATGTTTCTGCCAAATTTGAAGTCGATAGCTTCTTTTTTGCGGCCAGAGAAATGTGAAAGACATTACACAGACGGGCAGACGGACATGCCTAATTCGATTGAAAAAATGAAGGTACCCTTCATTTCTACTATACAGAATTGCAAGCCCTCATTGCTCGCTGATGGGTATAATAAGGTCTGTGCTGTAGATAAATTTGTAATTTTTCTTTCATTTTCTTCTCTCGTTCGTAGCATACTTTTAAAGAATTCTCCCGTACAAGCATTGTACTCGGCTTGTGCATTGCGAATTTTACATCAAGACATGCAACTAACAGAGACCATCTTAAATGAGCTAAGAAAATATGAGAATTCAATAGAGCACGCAGCTCATGTTGCGTATTTAAGAGCTCAATATCGAGCGAAAGAGCGAATATCGATTGTAAGTAATCTTCGTAGAAGAGTTTTTTTATATTAACTAACGAAGGAGGAAATGTTTTACTTATTTTCAAATTTGATCAAAAACATTTATCCATAAGTAAAAGAAATCGCTCCTTTGCTAGTTCATATCTGAATACCGTACCGATTTGTCAGCTGCTTTGTCTCATATATGAATTTTCAGCTTTTTCTTTTTATTTATTTTTTCTTTTTTTAGGAGAAACCACGTAATGCTCTTATCTCTTTGATGACACGTGTACACATCTTTCCGCAATGTACTGCTCTACGTAAAGTTCTGGCCAACTTTCTATTAGACAACTACGGTACTGCTTTGTCAAACAAAATTCAAGTTTTGGAGGAATAAAATTTACATTGTTTTGGAGGAATAAAATTCAAGTTTTGGAGGAATAAAATTAACATTGTTTTGGAGGAATAAAATTCAAATGGAGGAATAAAATTCAAATGGAGGAATAAAATTTACATTGTTTTGGAGGAATAAAATACACATATTTGTCGGTCTGTTAAGTCAACGTCCCTGGTTACATTCACATACACACGCACACTCACTTACCTCATCCTTGCGAAAGCTCCTATTCTTCTATTTCATAAATGTCATTATTATGACATACATTTTTTTTACTTATTATTAAGTATTTTTTTTGTTTTATTTCTTAAGCCTACTATAAAATAATATATTTTTTTATTTTTTTTTTAAGGTTTCGTTTAATTTTGTTTAATTAATTCCTCTACATTTCTTACTTGGTGTGATGTTTTTCTTCCTTCCCTTTCTCACATGACGCTTTCTTTGCTAGGTTTCTGCTCTTGTAATCCTTTCGCTGCGCAACAAACAAAAATTGCATTTCAACTGTTCACTTTTTTTCTCTTTGATTTCAAAACTGTCGTTAAAGACGATGTCTTGACGTTCATATCAAGAATTCATAAAACATTTAAAAGTCTCTGTAAGGTATTCACAGTTTTAGGTTATAGTTTTTTTGTTTTTTATAGTATATAAATTTTGCAAATTACACGGCCAGTTGTTAAAAGGAAATTCCGTAATTATGCCTTTGGCTTACTTTCAGAAACCTTTCCTTAAACACTCTTTTATCTTGTCAATGGCCTTTTTTGGTAATTCAGAACTGTTGTTTTCTTCACTGGAAAAAAATTAATTAAATTCTGCGTTCGAACGCTCTTCACTTAATCGAGATTCTGCATCAGACTGCCAATCTGTTCCCAATTACCAACTCTTTCAATCTACCTCGTCCGCATTCTCTCTTGCCCCGATAATCAAAAAAAAAAAAAAACCTGCTTATGCAAAAGCCACCCTTATGCCTTACAGACGGACTTTGGATTTTATTCTCTTTTCATAGTTCTCTCTTTAAATGACGCTACTAAGTCAGCGGAAAATTATGGAAAGAAATCTTGATTAACGGAATTCCGCTATTATACGTCACACAACACTTTTTGTAAAGAGCAGAGAAAAAGCCAATCGACAGAAACCCTCGGCCCATATATACGCAGACGTTACAGATGTAAGAGATACTCCAAAATCGTGCATGTACAAATTATTTACAAGATCTTATATTTAAAATGCTTCTGGATTCCTCCGGTTTAATATTACGATTCAAGTCTACATATTCTTGTTTCACAGCACCTAACTTTATCCTGACATTTTTGCTTTGAACCTATTTTGGTGAAACGTTACGAAGGCGTATTTCAGTTTGGAATTTGGTTCCTTTGAAAATCGACTAGTTTTCAGACAAATTTTAAATATTCAAGCGTGGGATTTTCGTAACAATATCTACGAGTTACTATACTCTACCGATTCATGCCAAACAAACATCATTCTGCTGCCCCTAACAGTTGGTTATCTCAAACACTAATTACATTAATGCTTTTCCACTTTTTGCAGTGAGATTACAATGCTAATTTGGTCCTCCCAGCTTATAAACCCAATAAGACTTATCTCAAAATTCGCCCTTAATTAGGTGTGTCGTGCAATATTGATTAAAGTTTCCAACAAGCATACATATAGGGTTAAACATAAAAACTAAATATAAAAATTATATCCCGCTGAAGCGAGCCTAAAAAATTGGCGTGAAAGTGAAAACGCTTTCGACAAGCAATCAAAATGTCTACCGCCTAGACAATAAACGTATACTGACTATGGAAGCATTGGCGCTTCTAATGGCCTTCAAGATAATTAGGCTTATAGAGTTTGGAAAATTCAACCTCTCAAAAAATGAAACTCTAGGGAAAACCCCCTCATTGTTTTAAGTTTACGGATTTACTAAAAAAAATCTCGTTCAAATTTCTCATTTACTAAGACGTGCTTCATCGTATAATGAAGAAAAGTTAAATATAACTAGAAAATTATATTCGGTCCTGGCCGAAAATGCCATCATTGTCTTTAAAAAACTCGAAAACAAAGCTGCTCTCTATCGTTGGACCAGCATGGTACATTTTTCCATTTTTTTGCAGGATCATCTATAGAATGCATATGTTAATGTTTTTCATCTGGTTGTACCTGGTTTAGCTTAAAACTAACAAGCATCTACTAACATCCTTTTTTTTGCTTTTGACAGTAGACGTATCTTACGCTAATGTTGTATTGTTAGTGCGTCATTTAACCATTTAGCCCGTTTCCAATTTTGCATGTAAGAACTTAAAAAGGTTTTGCCAAATTTAAAGCCAATATCTTCGTTTTTCTGACCAATAGAATGTTTACCATAGTTATCACACGAACGGTAGGAATGGACCTTCTCACATCAATTCAAATTTTATACTGATTAATAATTTATATATTATTATTTATATATGCTATATATATATTAATAATTTATATATACTTCCGTCAGCGTTTTGCTCTGTGCTAAATATAAATATAAAAAGTTAGAAAATCGTAGGCTTCAAAATTGTTTAGGAAGCATAAAAACCAAAGCTTCTTCATTTTTCATAATGTAATTTATAATGTACATGGTAGCGATAAATAACGTGCATTCGTAGTAAGAGATAAATCTATATTGGTATATTCAAACAAATAAACGCTTGGCGCTCTGAATGCAAGTCGTGTACGCCAAATATTCCAATTACCATTACATATTACAGCGCATCCATGGAGATATAATCGAGCTTCTTTCCAAATCAAAAGGTCGTCGTTACATCGTCATCGTCATATCGATCATCGTTAGATCTATTTTCAGGCTGCACTTAATTTGTATATTTTTGGAGTAGCCCGTCATAAAATCAAATGTTCTTTACAATATCGACACAACGATCTATATGAACCTGTTAACAAACAACTTAAGTATCTTCACAACTTCGTTAAAACATTTTAAACTCAACCTACTTGATCCTACTATTACTTGGAATGCGTTTAGACGCAATGCGCAACACCAACTCAACCCATAAAAGAAAATAAAGTTGCGAAATTATATCGACATTTCACATTTAACAAACACACAAACCAAAGACCAAACCGAAAGAAGTCTCAAAAGGCTTTAAATCAAGATACAGTAGTAATAGAACTTTTTAAAAAAGACATTATAAACAAAACGTTTATAAATTATTTAAAACTTGGTATGAAAAAATATTTATATTACGTCAAATATGAGACAGAAAAAGTGAAAGTTTACTTCACCACCGTGGCCATACCAAGTGCTGCGAAACAGTGAAATTAATATCCCGTAAATCCTTAATCATTTACCTTTCCAACGGTGTACCGTATTTAAAAAAGTTTTTTTTTGATGTTTTGAAAATTGTGCCTTCGTAGTTAAGTTCAAATATAACTTCACAACATTGAAGAAAATTAGACATTTCGACATTTACACTCTCAGTGCAAACAAAATGAGATCGTATGCTGATATTGTTATTTGAGTTTTTGTCAAGCATAATTACATTTTGTACAGGGAAAAGAAATTAAATTTCCATTTTGTTTGTCCACGTTTATAATACTTTGCAAATATGTAGCATTGGTAGCTTGTCTGTAAAAGGATATATTAGAAGGGTATTTGTGGAAGGCGAGCAAGGGTTTTGAATCGTAGTATTTGCAAGGAAAAGGTCAGAAGAAACAAGAAAAAGTTGTAAATATAACTTCTTACAAATGATTTATAAATAGATCTCTTAAGAATTGTAAATAAATGTTGCCTTAACCTAAAAATCTCAATATAATGGTATGAAATAAAAATCAAAAGGAGTTGGATAGAAACGTAGATTTACAGAAGGATAATTTATGTTACAACATATTTATATTCAGAATAAAAAATATGTAAAGAGTCAACGTTTGAAATGTCAACGCACTACATAAAAACATGATATAACTAAAAATTACCGTCGGCCTTTTATTTCACCAGAATATGTCAAATGTAACAATATATTGTAACGCGTATAGCTGGGGCTGCACTTTCTTTCGTCTGGCTAGCTCAATTACGCCAAAAAAAAATAGTTTAAATTTGTCAAAAGCACTATCGATGTCACATCAAATAACGGTTCTATTGCATGCCTTTATTGTTCTCTTGTCCGTCAGTCTGTGTTTATTTATCTGCCGTTAAGTCACCATCCGTTATTACACACACATACACACACGCACACACATACAGACTGATCGTCGTGATTTCCTAGCGCGCGGACGTGTTCTTAAGTCCGTTTATGTTCTGTTATGTTATGTTTATGTTATGTTATGTTCTTAAGTCCGTTTATGTCATAGGCGATTGTTATTAGAAAATTCTCCCAGGTGAAATTCTTTTGGTGAAAAGGAAAGTAAACGTAATTTAAAAGTGCGACAGTGCTTCTGATCGTTTTTAATTAGATATAAAGGCAATAAAACTATAGTGTGAAAGCAGATTTCGTTTCTCTTTACTTTTGTTTTTTGCTTTCTTTTCTGCGGATTTACCCGCTTTCGTGCTTAATTGGGGGTCGTTCAGTGGCACCCAGATAAATAAACAAAAGAAAGTGAGCAAATCATAGAAGGACATTGCCATCTATTGCTGCTATGGACCAACCCTGCGCATTTGCGAGATTATTTTAAAAAATCAAGCAACAGCGCAGACTTACTTCTTGCTTTTCAAAGACCAGCTTAGAGTAACCTAGCTGAGGGCGACATTAAATTAATAAGCAATATT
The DNA here is from genome assembly GCA_001077435.1 of Glossina morsitans morsitans. Classification (NCBI taxonomy): domain Eukaryota; kingdom Metazoa; phylum Arthropoda; class Insecta; order Diptera; family Glossinidae; genus Glossina; species Glossina morsitans. Next base: position 68,568 of record CCAG010019858.1, on the reverse strand, counting down.
GGTCAACTCTTATTAAATTCAAGGAGGCATAGCGAATTCAAAAGGAGGTATAACGAATTCAGAGAGAAAGAAAACATATGCAAAATATTTTCCTTCAACATTTTTAGAAAATTTTTTCTTAAATTGAAAAACTGAAAGTGAAGAAAAGGAGGAGTAATTGAGACAATTTTATTGGATATATATACATAGACGGAGTGAATTTTTTTTAGAAGTCAAAGCCAAACACTAACACGAAAATCATCCCGGCCAAAACCAGTGTAGCATTATCGATTTATCGCATTCTACCCGTTTGTCAATAATTTATGCTAAGTTTACACTTTTACATATTTCCACATAATGCAAAACTAGCTATAACCTAGTTAAAATCAGTTGTACATATTTCCACATAATGCAAGACTAGCTATAACCTAGTTAAGATCAGTTCTACATATTTCCACATAATGCAAGACTAGCTATAATCTAGTTAAGAAAACCCAATTTAGCCATAACACACATTACATGTAACTTTAGTAAAAGCCTAGTTTAATTCTAGTTTAATTCTAGTTTTCTTACGTTACCATAATAATTTATTTAATAAATTACTGACCACAGTTCAGTTAGGTCAGAAGTAAAGTAAGAACTAAATAGTAAAGTAAGTAGTAAAGTAAGAAGTATAGTAAAGAAGTAAAGAGAATTCAAAATAAATAACTTTCCAAATAAACGCTAATTCTGTTTTCACTACACCAGAAATAAAGTGACACCTCAAGGCGCACAAGCGGCCATGCGGGCAAGTCCAGAAGTGTTACCCGATCCGTTCAAAAGGAGCACTCGAATCCAACGCTGATCTGAGCAACTGGGCGGGAAACCAACACAGGGGAGAAGTCAGTCCTCACCGCCGATTTTTCAGGATAAGTCATGATAAAGAAAGGTGAAAACTCATTTGTCGAACTAGGAGAGAAAATTGGAGAACTCATCGAAATTACTCCTTCCGCTCCTGCCAGGCGTACCATTCATCAGCCGATGAAGGATTTGGTGGATATGCTCTCTGTACTCCATAAAAAGCCGCGAAGGAGCTAGGAAATCAAATGACAAAAAAAGCGGTCGGAGATGGCACTACCCGGACCGAAAAGGGAAGCGGAATAATCGCTGCGAAATGGCTCGGAGAAGAGGGATCCGCGCATGCTACTACTGCGAAAAAAGTAAGCGGACGGGCGATGGGATAAATCCCAATGAGGAGGCGTCAAAGCAACCAAAATACGCCAATGAAGAGTGGACCGTGGTCCAAGCGAAAAATAGAAAGTCAAGCCAATCAAATTAATGAGTAAGCTGGATGCCATTGCAATCAAGCAAACGGGCACCATTTCTTACAGTGATATGCTGAAAAGAGTTAAAGATGATGCTGAGTTGCAAAAAGTCGACGAAAATGTGACCAAAATACGGAAAACATTAAGAGAAGAAATGCTGCTGGAATTTAAGCAAAGTGCGAGAGAAGTAAACACTGCTTATCAGCAATTGATGGAAAAAACGCTCGGCCAGGAGGCTAGTGTCAAATTAAGGGCAAAGCAAACAAAGATTGAGTTTAGGAACCTAGATGAAGTGATCCATAAATACGAGTTTCAGCAGTTTCAATATCAAGAAAGAAGCAGTCATGTCAATCAGGAAGGCGCATGCCGGCACACAACTCTAATAGTCCCAACAAAAAGTGCTAAAGCGGTACTTGAAGCCACGAAAATCAAAGTTGGATGGGTAGAAAGCAGGATTAGAGAAAAATTCACTGTAGATGGTTAGAGGAAGGCCACATCGCTAGAAACTGCAAAGGAAAAAAAGATAGAAGCAAGTGCTCTCTAAAATGCTGCGAAGAAGGGCACCGAGCAAGGGACTGTACAAAGAGCCCGTGTGGTGGGATTTGCAAGGAACAAGGCAAGCCTTATGGTCATCAACTGGCCGGCAGAAATTGCGCGGTAAATACACGTGCCGCAAACAATAAGGGGCAACTATGAAGTATATGCAAATAAATATAAATAAATAAATATAAACCATTGTCGGGCTGCACAAGAGGTCCTAAAACAGAACGTCAGAGAACTCTCGATTGACATAATAGTCTTGAGTGATCCTTACAAGGTAGTCTACGGAAACAGATGGGCAAAGGACAAGAATGGCACTGCAGCCCTTTGGCAATGGAGCTCGCATCCGCCAACCATGATATTTATCCCTGCAGGGGGCAGCTACGTTTGTGTTAAATATAGAGAGATATACCTTTACACCTGCTATTTCCCGCCAAGTACAAACGACGCGGACTTCGAAAAGTGAATAGACCAGCTATGTATGCAAGGAATAAAACAATGGTAATTTTCGCCGGCTATTTTAATGCCTGGGCGAGTGATTGGAGTAGCAAGTGGACGAACGCTAAAGGTAGAATAGTACTTTAATCCCTAGCCTCACTGGGTATGGAAATTCTAAAAGAAGGTGATGAAAATACGTTCAACAGACACGGCCGTGGCTCCGCGATCGATATTACCATGGCCAGCAGTACATTGGCCTTGCGTATAGAATGCGGTATTAGCAACATCTATACTCACAGTGACCATGTGGCAGTTATCTGGGAACTACAGCAGAGCAAGCAGAGCCAGCAGGCGAACAGGTGAAAATTCCCTCTCAGGGGTCCCAAATGGAAACCATAATCTAGAAGAACTCTTCGAGCATAAGTTGGAAGAATCAGAACACAGAAGCTCAGCTCAGGCTTGCGTTGCGGAGGTTTTACCACGGATTATAAAAGCATATGAAGGTTCAATGACAAGACGTTGCTTCTATAAGAGCAAGGAGCCAGTATACTGGTGGACAGACGAGATAGCCGAACTAAGGGCCCAATGTAATAGAGCGAGGCGTATCTACCAAAGATCGAGGGGGACTAGTGCTTATCTCAGCCACCAAGAAGAGTTCAAACTCAGGCGAAAGCGTTTTAAAAGAACGGTTATGGTCAGCTAGAAAAACTGCTTCCAGAACCTGATTAACGAGATAAATGAGGACCCATGGAGTATGGCGTATAAGTTGGTAAAGAAGAGGCTAAAATATTCAGACGAACCAAGCTGTGCAGAATTGGTAGAAGAAATAATGGGCACCCTGTCTCCCCAGAAAGCTATGTTTGTATATGTGCCACTGATTGAGGTGAGAGATAATATTAATTTCACCCGGCCTGAGGAGATTGTTGCCATTGCAAAGGAAATAAAAGGCAAGAAAGCGCCGGGTCCTGATGGCATCCGCAACTGCGCTATTAAGCAAGCCATGTTGGCAAAGCCTGCTATGTTTGCGAGCACATTCAACGCTTTTTTGAAAGAACTAATTTTCCCAGATAAGTGGAAACAACAAACGCCAAAGCGAAATAAGCTGTCGCATGTTGCGAATACATTGTAACGTCCGCGAACAAGTTAAGGTAGGGGATCTGTCGGTCTGTTTCTACCACAAATGTCTCAATGCCGTTATGGGATTTGGGCCGTATGATTTTGCGGTTCTTTGCAAATAGTGGCTAGCCGCTAGCTATGCAAAGAGAGCAAAAAAGAAAAAAAAAGAGAAATAAAGAAAAAATCATGCGTTACGTTTTTTGATTTTGGTTTCATTCTGTTTCTGGAGCTGAAAGTGAACGCTAACGAAAACTCTCCATAATGTACTTTAAATTGACTGATTGTTAAACACAAAAAAATATGTATAACTTTTCTAAGGAATTTATTGTTGTTTGTAATAAGTTTTCTTCATCAGTAAACACGAAATAAAAAAGCTCAAGTGCTCGTATGAATTTTGGACAAAGTCTAATACATGAGAAACAATTACGAAAGTTAATATATCAAAAATATTTATAACTTTTCTAAGAAATTTATTGTTGTTTGTAATAAGTTGTCTTTATCAATAAACAAGAAAAAAAAAAATAAATAAATAAAACTCAAGTGCTCGTATGAATCTTAGCAAAATCTAATACATACACAAAAACAATTACGAAGGCTAAAGGAGTGTTCTTTAATAAACAAGATTTTTTTTTAAGGAATTGAAGCGTTTGGTAAGTCTTGGAAAATAACCTGCAGTTAATAAATCTCCTTCAATAAGGCCAAGTGCGACGTATAATTACAACTATATTTTCAACTATATAATCGGCGATGTGAGCGTAGCAAAGTCTTGCATACTACCTCCAGTTACCGAAAAGAAATCATTGTACGGCATCCAAGTTCCGCCAATCCAGAGGAGAGGGAGGCTACAAATTGTTTTGTCGGTGCAGAGAGAGTCGACGAGGAGGGTGAAAGCAAAGAAAAGAAGCATAGGTCAAATCAAAGGAAGGCGTCATAAGACAGCCATAACATCAGTGACCTGCCCAACGGAACAATAGATGGTAAACTAAGGTTTAGATGATAAGGTAAGATAAAAGAAACAAAAAAAATGGGTGGCTAAGTAAAGGCATTCCATAGCTGAGGCGGGGGATGGCGTGGTGCGAGTGCGTGGGAACGGAGTAGGGACATGGACAGTAACCGACGGACGAAGAATTGATCAACGGACAATGGACAAGACCTACAATAATGTAAACGAAAAGGGAATGAACAAGAAGAGAAGAAGAGAGAGGTAAAGAGATAAGGAGAAACAAAGAAAAAAATAAGTAGATAGCGGGAAGAGTCTCATTGCTCATTACATTGCATGCAAATAATAATAAAAATAAAATAAGAAAAAAAATTTTTTTTATGAAGCCCCGCTACAACATACCGCCATATTTGTCTGTTCGATACGATAGGCAAGGTGTACGAAACCGTTTAGAAGGATCACTATAGAGCTCTAAAGGGCTGTCGGATTTCCAATTCGGCTTAAGGAAAAAGAAAAGCCCAATGGATGCAATAAAGGTGGTCAGGAATAGTGTAGCAGAACCGATAAAAGGAGCTCGATGGATGGAAGGCAACAAAAAGTATTGATGCATTTAACTCAGCAAACTGGTATTGTGTCATAGCTGCCCTACAGGAAAGAAAAGTCTTATAGATATAGTGGCTAGTTATTTTACTGGCAGGAAACTTCGATACGTTACAGATGAAAGGTGTAGAGAAAGTCTGATCACTGCAGCCGTACCTCAGGAATCAGTCTTGGGCCCTACATTGTGGAACGTAATGTACGACGATATCCTGAGACTACCTTTTCTTGAGGGAACATCCATCGTGGGTTTTGCTGACGGCATAGCAATAGCTATCGTGGTAAAAACTATGGGGGGAATTACCACTACAGTGAATAAAACCGCCAACATGATCAAGAGGGGCCTGCGGTCAAAGGATTTAGATCTGGGGGAAGAGAAAACAGAAGCGGTATTAATCTCTTCTACGAAGAAGATTGAGAAAGTGACTACCCAAGTGGGAGACACGACGATGCAATCACAAGAAGCCATAGAGTACCTAGTAGTGATGATCCACTGAGAACTTTCGTTTAAACGGCATCTGCAATACACGGGCGAAAAGGCAGCGAAGGTAGCAAAGATGCTGGCGGGCTTACTGCCAAACTTGCGTGACCCTAAGCAAGATCGCAGAAAGGCTGATCGCAGAAGTATTAACTGTGACAATAATGTACGGCTCTTCTGTGTGTCGCTATAACGTCATACACGAGAGACATCCCATCAGCATACAGACTATGCACTCTAAGGGTGTGTGCCGCATATAGGATGGAGTCGGAAGATGCAGCTTTGGCTATCGCTGGCATGATATCAATCAACTTGCGAGCTAAAGAAAGTATGTATAGGGCTGAATTTCATAGATTGTCGGCTGGAGCGACTAAACAGCGTGCAAAACAGCGACTAGCGGAAAAGTGACAGGAGCGCTGATGCAGAGCGAGTAAGGGTAGATGGACGTACCGGCCCATACTAAAGTTACGGCTCTGGGTGAATAGGGAACATGGTGAGATTAACTTTTATTTGACACAGCTAATTAGCGGCCATGGTTGCTTTAGGTCATATTTGAATAAATTTAAAATAGAGCAAGACCCATTCTGTAGTTTTTGTGAGTGGATCGAAGACGCTGAACATGTTTTCTTTTTCTGTCCGAAGTACCATAACGAACGACACAGACTACAGACGGAAATTGGAAGGTTACCTCTCCCCGACAATCTTGTGAGAAATATATTGCGCGACCTGAAAATATGGAAGGCGGTAGGAGTGTTCGCCGTAAACATAATGAGAAAACAAAGACACGAAGAGGGTCAACGTAAGCTTTTAAGTAGTGCCTAAACGGCTACCTCCTTGTGAAGGTACCACGAAACGATCGTGACACAGGGTATGGAATCGGAGGGTTGAGTATTAGCGAGTTTAAGCCTCGTACTGCCCTAATAGGCCCCGTGGATGGTTTTCCACCTCACAAAAAAAAACACATACATACACACACACACACATACTTACCCCACAAGGCTAAGCTCAGGCTACTGTGGGGGTCACAGGTGGCGGATTGTGAAGGGCCTGCATGTACACAAAGGTATATCAGTAGGCTAGCTGTGAATAACCAATAAGAAGTGAACGACCATAAAAGGGCAGAGGAGGGGGGCGGCTGAAAAGGCCACATAACCCTGCGAATATTCGGTTACAGGACGAGTAAGCACCGTCCTATGGATAGATGCCCCCCCTCTTAGTATGCGGGTGACATCGAGGAAGACGATTCTACAAAGCCTACGGATAGGCATCAAGACCGAGCCCGGTACGGTCTTGATTATGGCATACCAGAACACCTACTGAAGTTGAAGATTTCAAGCTGGTGGTGGCAGCATTCCTTTACTGTGAACACGCCGAACGCCAAACGTCGTAACGTAACCGCCATACCGGGGGCTGTCGAACAGCAGAAGAAGAAAATAAAGGCAGACCGGCCACAAAACCACTTAAGGGTAGACCCGATGATATTATCATAGTCCGCTAGATTTAAGACGAACTGCAATTAGGTCAGTTTGGTGAGGCGGTGCAGAAAATAAGAAGAACGCAAAAAGGCAAGCTTCTACTGCAACTAAACCAGAGCGGGGAGAAGGCAGAAGAGCTGAGAGTGGCAGTGGGCTCCTTTTTAGGGGGGGAGGCAGAAGTCAGGTGTCTGAAGCATCGCAACATGGTCGAATAAAAAGACATCGGCGAATCACCACCATGGAGGACATAAGCAACGCACTTGGGTGACAACCGCAGAAGTGTTTTACTTAAGGAAGGCATATAGCGGAACGCAGACGGCGCTCATTAGCCTATAGCAGGAAGAAGCCGCTAAACTATTGGCAGGCGGAAAACTGCGCAAAGGCTGTGTAATCTATAGGATCAGAAAGCGCATACCTTTGTTAAGATGCTTGCGATGTCTGGAGTCTGGGCACATAGCGAAGGCAGGCCCATCTGACCGATCAAGGGCTTGTGGGAGGTGCGCAGAGGAAGGCCATATTGGGAAAAGCTGCACTAAGGAGCCTTCTTGCATGTTCTGCAGGGAGACGCCGAATGTTGGTGCTAAACATGTAGCGGGGAGCAGCATGTATCCGTCATTGAAGCGTGCTTTAACTACTAGAGGACGCAAATGAGAGTAATGCAAATTAATCTCAATCACCGCGAGGCAGCTCATGACCTACTTCGGCAAACGGTCGTTCAGAAAGAGGTGGAGCTGATGCTATTGAGCGAACCATATCAGAGGGCGGGGCAGGGTACCTGGCTAAGCGATTTATCCAAAAAAGCAGCAATTTGGGCGCCCGCACCTATAACACTTATGGATGTGGACTGACAGCACAGAGGCTTCGTTAGGGCGACAGTTAAATAGTTATGCTGCTACAGTTTCTACGCTCCTCTAAGTCGGACACAAGGTGAATTTCAACGTATCCTAGGCGAACTCGTGGAAGACGCCCGTGAGAAACCGTCAGTTATAATTGAGATATAAATGCGAGAGGACGCAGCTTGTTGAAGGCCTTCGCCGTGCTGAAAGTATCTCTTCTGAACGATGGACGGAGGGATACGTTTCGAAAGGCAGGAAGATGGTCGAAAGTAAAGCTCACTTTTTTCAGCGACGGTCTAGTGGTCTATACAGTCTAGATGCAAGTGGTCGTTGAGCGAAAACTACACAAACAGCGGTCACCAGACCATCTTCCTCGATATACAAACCAGAGAGAACAGAGGAAATAGGTGGACCAAAACTACCGGGCCGAAGTGGAAAGATTCATTCTTCGATGAAGACGTCTCATCATTATGGACTCCTACGAGAAGGGTGAAGGCACGGTTGGTGAACTCCAGAAAAACGTGCAAAGCTGCTCGTACAAGCATGTGACGCGGCCATGCCTTGAAGAAGAAATACAGGCAGAAGAGCATCTCCGTGCTATTGGTGGACAGATGAGATAGCGTCCGTGAGATCGAACTCTCTGAAAAGTGCAGCACTCGAGTGAAAGGCCCAACTTTAATGAAGTGCTCACAATCTACACAGACTTGCGCAGTGACCTAGAGAAAGCCATAAGGGGTAACAAAAGGAAAAGCTTTGATGAAATATTCCAGGATGCCAATACTAATCGGTGGGAAACGGCATATAAATTCGTCCTGAAGAAGATCAAAGGGCAGAAAGGCAAAAGGATTGGGGACCAGAAAACTCCTGGCCCAGACGGAATCCCAAACAAGGCCATTAAGGCAGCGATACGTAGTCTTCACGATAATGCTTCAAAGGTGTCTGGACGAAAAGAATTCCCAGACCAATGGAAGATCCGAAGGTTGGTCCTCATTCCGAAGACCAATAAGCCAATGAACGACCCATCGTCATACCGACCCATCTGCCTTTTAGGTACAATAGGCAAGGTATTGGAGAGGGTCGCATACGAACGTCTGCTGGTCGTGGTCGAAGGAAGGCATGCTCTCTCGGATAACCAGTATGGGTTCAGAAGGGCACGGTCTATGATAGATGCCATAGACAATGTCGTGACGTTAGCTTCAGACGCTGTAGCCGGAGATCGTTGGAGGGGTGGTGATAAAAAGTACTGCGCCGTCGTTAGGCTAGACGTAAAAAACGTTTTCAATTCGGCGGAGTGGGGGATTATTCGTAAAGCCCTCATAAGAATGCAGGTTCCAAGGTATATACTTGAGATTATAACAAGTTACCTTTCGAACCACACGCTAGTGTATGGTAGCGAAGACGGACAAGAGTCGGATAAAACAACGGCGGGTGTCTCACAGCTATCAGTTCTTGGTCCTCTCTTGTGGAACATAATGTACAACGGTGTTCTTGAGCTGAACCTTCCTGCCAGGGTAACGATTATCGGCTTTGCCGATGATATAGCAATCGCAGTTGTTTCAAAATGCGTTACACAGGTACAAGCGAAGATTAACGAGGCTATCATTGAAGTGGAGGCGTGGCTAGATTAGGTGGGGGTAGAGCTAGCCAAGTATAAAACTGGGGCGGTACTAATAAGCACCCGGAAGCGCGTGAAAACGTGCTCCATACGAGTCGGGCGGTACACGGTGCAGTCACCTGCTGCCCTGAAATACCTTAGAGTTATGCTCGACCATCGACTTAACTTTAAGCACCGCGTTGAATACGCGGGTGAGAAAGCTGCCGGCGTCCAGGCGTCGCTGGCAAGGATTATGCCAAATATTGGAGGCCCAAAATTCATCAGTCGAAAAGTAATAGCCACGGTGATAACTTCGGTCATAATGTACGGAAGCCCAGTTTGGGCCGGTGCACTCACGGTGAAGGCAGTGAAAGTTGGCGGCAATATACCGTCTTAGTGCGCTAAGGCAGATATGCGGATTCCGGACAGTGTCGGAGGATGCTGCCCTTGTGATTGCTGGCGCCATTCCAATCGACATCTTGGCGGACGAAATGAGGTGCATCCACGAAAGGCGCTGCATCAACGCCCCCTCCCATGAGGCCATCAAAAACGAAGAGCGGCTATCCTATTCGTTCATTAAAATTTGGCAATCACGTTGGGAAAGAACAACGAAAGGAAGATGGACGTTCGTTCTTATCCCAAATATAATGTAATGGATGAAAAGACCACACGGTGAGGTAGCCAGTTCCTGACGGGCCATGGCTGTTTTCGAAAGTACCTGTTGAGGTTCGGGTACGACAACTCGCTGAATTGCCCGGCATGCTCGGATGCAGCGCATAGCATCTTTCGTTGCAGAAGGTTTGAGAATGGCAGACCCCAAATAAAGGCGAGTGAGATGTTGAAAGGGTTAACTGCCAGCAAAGAGGCCTGGAGCACAGTAGGCGACTTTGTAAGCAGAGTGCTTGAAGAACTACGGCGGCTTGAAAGACAGCGAATGGAGATCAGAGGGAACGGAAGCCAATAGTGTATCCCACTGAGGTCCTACCATCGGAAGAGTGCTAACAACAACCAGCCCCCGCGAAGTAATACCTAACGGGGGTCCCGCGGGGGAGAGTGGTCGAAGAAGCGTTTGGGGTTTTAGATTTTAGTACGTAAGCGCCATGGATGGCGAGTCGAGCGTGCTAAGACCCAGCAGCATCGTTTGAAGATTTTCTACCTCCAGCTCGCTAAGCAAAAAAAACAACTTACCCCATCTTCACGAAACTTTCTCTTCACCAATTCAATAAACATTGCTATAGATATATTTTTATTTATATTTATTTCTTCAGTACAATGAAGTTTGTAACTGGTAACGTATACTTATATTATTAGATTCAACAATACATTCTTATCAATTTTAAGATCAAACGCTACAACACTCCTCATCATTGTCTTTCAGTTTATATTTCGCATAAAATTAAGTTTTTCAAACAAATAATGCTTAATATTAAATACAAAACAATTGTTATTTCAAGTTCACCATCTTTCATTTATATTATTTCTGTTGTCGTCTTCCCCTTTTCTTTCTTTCCTTTTACCGCACATGTCAATTAAATTCGTTTCACGATTTTCTGCTTGAGCTGCTTAGATTCCTAGTTTTTGTTTTATATTTTAGAAAATTTTGACATATTCCCGATTATTTATATTTCATCTTCATCACAGAATAATTTGACACCACATAGGTGTAAAACGAGAAAAACCTATAACATAATGACCGTTGTAATAATTTTTAATATTACAGGACAGCACCAATCGAGTCTTCTTCAAATAAAACTACAGATTTTTTATTATATCAACAAATGTAACGCAAAGTTTCTCGAAACTTTGACTCTTATTGCACGTCTATTAATGCATGTGAGGCGTTGCACTTAATTGTAATTTTGTTTATTTAATAGTAAATTAACGTGTGAACTATTTCAACTACATTTTTTTTTTATTTATTTAGTTACTTCTTCGTTCATTGTTAAAGTTTTGCTTTTTGTTAATTAATAAATTGCTATTGCCGTGGTAACAAGAAACGCATGCCATTTGCTATGCAAAACCCACTTTTATGCTATACAAACGGATTTTGGACTTTGTTCTCTTTTCATAATTCTCTCTTTAGATTGCGCTATTGTGTGAGCAGAGAATTATAAAAAGAAGTACTGATTAATGAAATTCCGTTATTATGTGGAACACTACTCTCTTGTAAAGAGCAGAGGAAAAGCCGACCGATCGAAACACTTACATCTGAGTACCCGAACGTGACAATGTAACAAAAGTTTTAAGAAGACGTCAGAGATGCAACTCAATATACCTCCCAGTTCAAGTCATAAAAGAATATGAATATAGCAGAACAAAAGCATAGATAATAAAAGAAATAATAATTTTTATCGATTAAACACTATTTTGATTGATTGAATCGATTTTCACCATAAAATATTAAAAAGGATGTATTGTGTATGAAAACTCTATATGCGGTGGTGTCCGAAGAACGATCTGCTTAATCCAAATTCGTACGGGCCAATTTTCATCATAAAATGTTAAAAATTATAAGTTTTTGTCTAATAAAGGCTTATTTTTCATAAGAACCGGTGTGTGTGGACAACGAATTAAGCGAGGAATACGAAAAGGGCCCGACGGTTAGTGTTATGCTTCTATACGACGAATACTAACCGCATGTGAACACGCCGTAAGCAAATGATGCTAGACTGTGGCTGACAATGGATGCAAACCAATAATGTTAGACGAACATTACAAGGCCAAGTGACTGTTTACAGTTTATTTATTGCTTCTATTACTGCTAAGGTTTCGATATATTGGTGTTGCTGTTCCTTCCATTGTTGGGACTGCCATTATTGTTACTGTTATGGTTACTGTTGCCATTTGTATTGCCGACGTTCCTGTACTTATTGCTATTGTCGTTATTGTGCTGCCACTGGTACCACCACTTTCGTTGGTATTGATGGTATTCCTATTGCTACTGTTTATTTGCTGTTGCTGTTGTTGTCGATGTTGATGCTCGTCTTGCCATTGCTGTTATTTTTAATAGTTTTTGCTGTTGTTGTAGACTTTGTTATGGCGACAAGGTGATAACTTTACTTATTAAAGTAAGAACGACGACTACATTTATTAGATGATTCTCAACGCCCTAGGAGCAATTAAATAGCAAATGGAATTTTTCACAACATGTATTCACAATCGCGTTTGAGTGGCTTGAGTAACTTACACAAATACTATTGGGAGAAGACGGCGAATATAAGTCTAAAAATAGATATATAAATAATTTAAATGATTTGTTCCCACTGACCGCAACTGTTGGGAACACTTTCTCCCCGTTGAAATTGGACGCCAACTGGGAAACGCCATCTAAGCGACCAAGTAGTTTCGCCGCCAAAACGGCTGTAACTTGTAAATTTGTTGCTAGAATGTCATGAAATTTTGGCACGTATCGCTTGAATATTGCTACTGTCCGTTATATCTGTCTGTCAATAGTGCTCCTATATATTTGTCAGAAAGGACAAATTGTATTGAGCGTTGCATTAAAGCAACAAGAAGTTCTCGTTGGGAAACCTATGTTGAAAAACGGATGAAACTGCAAATACAGCACTTAATACCTTGCCAACTTCTGACTTTTAATTTACAACAAAATGGTTCACAAATATTACTTCGGGTTCCGCAAGGCTATGAACGGTCACGGCCAAGTTATCCATGACATGTTTAATCATAACATTGAATATATTTTTAGATTATGCTGAAAATACCCTTTAAACCTTCAAAGGGCCAACATTGCTGCCGAGTTGATGAAAGAAGACATTGCGTGTATGCATACATCATAAAGAATTGCTAAGTCTTCAGAATCGAAAGCTAAGGTTAAGTTGTCAAGTTTCGAACCAATCTGAATTAGATTGGTAAGATCAATAAATGATGCTAACAAACGGAGCTTCTTTGAAGGCGCAATATTCTTGTTTTAAGCATTTAGAATATATATTATCGTCAAAACGTCTACACGGCCTTGTTTACCAAAAGAAGACGCTACACATTTTTTAGCATATTCTAACTGGTAACATTATTCTAATAACCTATTGTAACTCACAGTTTATGTTAAAGTTGATTAATCTCAATTTTTAGCCTACAGCAACAGCACCATCTCCTATGCAGAAAATTGTCACAGATGCTTTTTTTGCTTTCGAGCGGAATTTATTAGATAACGGACAAATGGTGAAATTTAATTGAGATGCTAGATGCTAAGATGGAACGGCGAGGTACGAAGGAAAACTTTTTTGTTTTTACGGCAAAAATTAGATGATTTCAACTTGGACAATATGTGGTGCAACAAGCAATATATTTCGTGACAAAATCAATTTTTCCGGAGAAAAGTTCAATGATTGTGTAATCTCCAAAAATGTATAGGTTAGCCTGTCACAACGTCCTTGCGATATAACATCATATGAATTTTTGATTTGCAATTATGCTAAATCGTTGGTTTGCTGGAGACTATCTCAGAAGATTGTTCGCGTTATTGGTAAAATAAGGGCGGATTTACATGACGGAATTGGAGCTGCAGAATTAAATATTTACGGAAATTCACAGAGGTTCACCTAAAACAAAGATGAGCTGATACCTAAAACAAAAAAAAGTGTCGTGACTTTTTTTACTACTTTACTTTAATTTCAAATTAAAGGTATAACACGAGATAGACAAAATAACGTGTAAGTTGAGTTCACGTTATTTTTACTTTTTTTACATAATTTTGCCTATTGTTGAGGTTGAAGTGAAATAATGGATGATAATGACATATCGCAGAGGAGAAATCGGCGTTAGAAAATTACAAAACAAGGGGCTGACTAAGCAATGAAGGCATATAAAAAGCAATGTCAAAGCAATTTAAGTAAATATAAGCAGCAGAATACAAAATATGAGGATGTATATACAAAAAACAGGCCGTAAAAAAAAAAAAATTAAAAGTATTCTAGCTTGAAATTGAAAACAAAATGTACTGGAAAATTTTATAAATGATCACAAGATAAAGAAAGTGACAAACATCAGATGAAATTACGCACAAAATATCAAAAAAGAAAATAGTAAACCAGAACCACACAAGCCAACAGTGCGGGGAAGCACCAAATACTAAAATCAGAGACAACTAAAGTACAAAATGGTTCAACATTTTGTTCAAAATTGAAATTAGGAGATGATTACAGCCTTTTTGTGTTTCAGTAACAGCATCAACCCTGCCCATCGGCAGCGTTTACCAAGAATTGCCAAACGGTGTACATATTCCAAAGTGTTTGTTAAGATTATCAAAAGCCTTAGCTTTCCTTTCATTTATTTTACGTATCATTGTAATAAAACGAGCCATCCTTTCGATTGAAATGAGCCTTGTGCATATTATATATTCGTCTCGACTCAAAGGAGCTGTGAAATGTTGAGGAAAGTCTATTTGACGACATTCCAAATTCAAGAATTAAGTCACCGTTTACTTGGTTCTACGTGGCTGTTATCAGATGCCGATCATCAATTTTTGTAAATTTATTTCATCACTGATGAAAATGGTTCGAAACAAAATAAAGAATTGATTAAATTATTAAAAAATCAATCAATAATATGAACTCCGATGATCATGTAGTAGCAACTCGTGAGGATAAAGCTTATATATAGCGGACTATTCATGTGTTGGCAAAACAGTTAGCGTTATTTATATACCTAGCCCTAGATGGAGAAAAAAATGTTGTACATCAAAATTAATGTAATGCAATATTCTTGTTATTTAGCTGTCTTTTTTTTTGTTTTTAATCACCCTGCACTAAATTTCAACAGGTCAGATAACACTTATTTTATTTCCATAAATTTAATAATATTAATATGTAATAATTTAAATTTTTAGTCGTACTCCATAATTTATTAACTTAAGTTATGTAAACATTTTTCAACACATTATTAGGAGTTTAAAAAAGTAGCTCGGTTTATTCCTCTATACTTACTTCTTAAATCTATCGGAAACGATATTCTTTACGATGTTATTTAATAATACGAATGCCTTTACTATCAAATGAAGCTGCAGCTAAAATTACCATTGCACTGTATATTAAAAATTATATTCAGTGAAATACCAATCTTCCCATTCAGCTGATATATTTATTTATTTATTTGCAGAATTTATATACCGAATTAAACTGCAGTACAGCTTCAGTTGAATCACACATTATTATTAAGGTTATAGGCTTAATCTAAATAAGTAGAAGAAATCTTAAAAATACGAAAATAGTACGTATATATAAAAATAAACTAATGAAGAACCTACAATGGTCTAGCCCTATCACCAACCCAACAGTTGATAGGCACCAACTGAATCCAATAAAGTTATAAAGAGATAAAGCTAATTTAGATTTTCACAGAGGACTCTAAGTGGGTTAAAAAGTTTATAGTTTAACACTTCGTTTTTGAAAAGACTTTTTTAGTTTTATGAAAAAAAAATTTCTTGGCATATGGATAAAAATATTAAAATTGATCCCAATTAAAAAAACAAGCAAATCAACGAGTATTTATCAACTTTACCAAAAAGTGCAAAAAACCATGCTACGTTTTTCGCTTCACGGCATAGATACCTAGTGTCATACGGTTGCCGAGGGACCCGTGTATCCCAAACTAAATTTCTTAGCGCAAAAAGCAGAAACTGCTCCTGCAAAAATTCAAGCAAAAAAAGATTCTGTTGACATCGCAACGATATGAAGATGATCATACAGTTGAGGTAGATAGATTGTACTAAGCTCACATAAAGCTTTTCGTTACATATGAGTCGTCAAACTACCTCGACCAGCGTTCAATAAAGAGTAACATTAATCTAGTTTTATTCAAATATTGTGCAACAAGAAAACTTAATCGAAGTTTATGGTAGACCTGTGTGAATCAAGAAATTATTCCGTTAAGAAGGAGTTTCGTCTTAAAAGTGTCTTCTTCCATTTGTTTTGTTTTATTATCAAAGAATTAAATGAACACTAATACACTAAATTATGTGAATCAGCTTGAAGGAAACATGACTAAGGGGCGAAAATAGATAGGAAAAGATTTATTTGGTGATGAAAGATCATTAATACGTGACATAAATAAAGTAGTTCCAAATGACTAACTTGAATAACCCTGGAGGTGACGGATGTCTCGTCACAGTGAAATGGGTCAAAAGGTACTTTCAGGAATATACCATCAAGGTAGGAGGGTAACCAATTAACTAAATTAGAGTGTGAAGTTATGTTTATATATAACTAACAAAGACACAAACCAACAACTTCTTACAGAGCTCTTAAGCCGTTAACAGAATTCTGTTAACCAAAGTCTCGGAGGGATTTAAGTCAAAATATAATTAAAATAGAAGTCAAAATATAATTCGAGAAGTTTTTCACAAAATATTACAAGCAAAGCATGTCTTTATTTAAATTAATCAATATTTGAAAAAACAAATTTGTCATAAATGAGGTTGATAAAGCAAAGCTTTGCTTAGTTACTGCGGGCAAACCGTGCCCTGTGAAAAAGTGAAACTAGGATAGCGTGCAATTTCTATTAGTAGCCTTTCCAACGATGTGCATGTTATATTAAGTTTTTCTTCTAGACATTTTTTCTGAGACTTTGCAAATTGCCGTAGTTAACACAATATAGGCAAATTTTAAATATTTTACATAAAGACATGTTTTGTTTGTAATATTTTTTGAAAAAATTCTGGAAACGTTCACCTGCCCTTTCCCTTAAGAAAGCTTCGTTAAGAATTAAGATATGGTTGGACTTGGAAGCCTCCTCCACGTAAATTAGGAAACGAAAAATATTTTAGTGGACACTCAATGAATCTGTATGTAAACACCTTTCGAAGCTACACATATTCAAATTCGTCTTAGCAGAACTATTTATAATAAATTTTTGAAATTTAATAGTTTAGCATATAACGATTATGGGACAATGGTCGAATTCGAAACTCCAACTTGTGTGAATCAATGAAAATCTTCGTGTTTTATTTTGAAATTAATGAAATCATAGGACTGGAAGGACGTTTTTATAGTGCACTTTAGTGATTCTTGACCGTGGGCTGTTTCTATACCGGGGGAATTTTCGTTCCTCATAATACTAATGTTTTGCGTACACAGTGCGTCAGCACCTTTCGCTGCTACAGGTCGACTTATGAACGGTAACAGAGAGCTCGTCCTCAAAAAGTTAGTATGTTGACTATGTCCGGTCACTACATTTTGTGACTCAGCCATTACCGTTTTGTTTGTTAACAACGAAAGTTTTCTCTCAACTCGTCGTAAAACTGAAGTATTGTCGGAGAGCTCTCGATGTTGCTCAGCTTTTATTCAATCAAATGAATAGGTCGTTCATGATAATTTACGTAGTTTATTTGAAAAGCGCATTCCACTAACAATTGAATAGGCGCTTTCCAGCAAAAACGAAGATAACTGGTTAGAAGCTGTGAACAGTGAGCACAATTTGCTAAACAAAAATTAAACATCGTCAACCACTGATATTGTAAATGTGTGCCTGGTACAAAGCGACGTAGAAACAACGAAATAGGACAATTCAAACCACGATTAGGCTCTGAATGTCAACGTTTTGATTATCAAGATACCTTTTCCTCTGTAGTATAGTTCAATACCGTAACACTGACATTGACAATTGACATTATAGACATTGACAAAGCAATAAAAAATGCGCTTACAATACTTCATACTGATCTCACAACAGCTTGCCTCAATAGCAAACTTCATGATAAGCCTGATCTGAAAGTATTATATAAATGACAAATATCCTGAAAAGTTTTCAATGTTAAATAAAGCTTTTTATAAATTAGAGCAATCGAACAGAGAATAGAATGTGAACTTAGTGATGTTCAGAAACTAAACTTTAGGTGATATCGAAATGAACTGTGTAATCGCTGTCTATGCAAATGATATTTTAATTGTCTGTAAGGCCAAGCGAATGGTGTTAGCTGTAAAAATGCAAATTGGCGAATAGTTTCAACTAAAAGTAAAAGGGAACTCTTTTTGGGTTACGAAAATAGATTGTTATAGAGTCATAGGCGCAATTTTCGTAAGACAAAGTTATGAAATGGAATGTAAAGTGTGCTACAACTTGGGAATCTAAACAACAATCCACACTTGCAGTCAGCAGCAGATTACTTTCGTCCTTACTTATCTTGCATGTATCACTTCTACTGAATGTCCTTAATGCATCTTTTCCTCGTAAACTTAATTCTTGCTGTTTGCCCTTAGGAATATGGGTACCTGACTCTTTGCCTTCTTATGAAACTAGCTTGCTTCTGTTATACTGACCGTCACTGGAGAAACGTAAATTCATTCTTGGCGTCTCCTTCTTAATTAAGTTAATTAATGGTACTATTGATTCGTCCATGTTCCTTGGTGAGATAAATTTTAATGTCTCTGAACGCTTCTCTAGGTGCTTTCTATTCATTAAGCTGAGCCAGTGTAAATATAATCATGATCCGTTTAACCCGTGTAGAGTTGCTTGCAGAAACCTGAATGATGTCTATCACTTAATTGCAATATCGGATTCTCTAAAGTTGATAGAAACAACTTCGCTTAACACGCGTGATTTACCTATGCCGCATTTAAACTAACTTTTAACCTTAATATCTCATTATGAGTTGATAATTCAGTGGTATCGTTTATTGTATCGGTTGCATATGTGCGATGGCTCAGGAGCACACTTACAATTTGGTTCTGTACCGGTTGTGATTGTGCATCTATGCTGGTCGTATACATGATTTCAGGTTTCTTCTTATTTGTTTATATTTGAAAATACTATATTATATATAGTAATAATAATAATAATAATAATAATAATAATAATAATAATAATAATAATATCTAAATAATTTTCTTATTCATTAAATGTGTAAAATAATTTATGTATTAGTCATACCTTAGTTATGTTTATTAAAAAAACAGAATTGTTAGCGAGGGACCTAGAAATTAGTAAGATTTCATACCCATTCCCATATATTATGAATTTATTTAATTATTATTATTTATTTAAATATATAAAAAAAAATTTTTATATCGCACAAAAAAAAATTCCGGATAAGGAATTGGAAAGTTAATAAACGCTTTTGGTCAAGCACATCCCCAAATCAGAATCAGAGGAATTCTTAAATGAATAGCTATTCTAATCGAGAGTATATATAATTTACGGACACTTTAGCAATATATCCATTTTCCAAATGCACAAGCTTCAGTGCCTCTTTTTTTCTTTTAATTTAATTACGATAATTAATTCTATTTTCAACTTGACTTCTAACTGCAATATTTCTTTTCAATTTTAATATCAACTTTAGAAGTTGTTTCAAGTCAATGGCCAGTCACCGTCGTCCAAATGTGTTACTTAATTGCTGCACCCGCGTCACCTGCGAGATATGCGCGGCTCAATAACCGA
Source organism: Glossina morsitans morsitans (assembly GCA_001077435.1). Taxonomy (NCBI): domain Eukaryota; kingdom Metazoa; phylum Arthropoda; class Insecta; order Diptera; family Glossinidae; genus Glossina; species Glossina morsitans. The sequence continues at coordinate 48,879 of CCAG010019858.1, read as the reverse complement.
TAAGCATTCATTGCGTTTAGCGCTTTACATATGCAAGTACCGTAAATAGACTTTATCAAAAAGTCGACAACGCTTCTGGACTCAATGAAAGTTATGCATTCTTGATCGGAAACACTTTCTGGATTGGTGATAGCGATCTATCCTTCTACGCAGTGAAGACAAAATATAGGTTTTAAAATTGACAAAAAAGAATTGGAAGTTCTTGCAAGCACATTGGCACTGCAAACTGACTAAATTGGTCAAATACTCATTCAAGGGTTCGTTTAATTAAAATCCCAATCGCGCGTTCTACAAAATGGAAATGTCTTTCTGTTGTCAAAACTTAGCATAACCGACTTCTCGGCTAGAAGGACAGTTATATTAAAGCATCTTATTTATTTCTAAACTGCACCCAATAGGAGATTATAGAAACAATTATTACTTGAGAACTTTATAAAAAACACCCCATTTCAGCAATGGATTATAAAAGTTGTGTTGCATAGTTTACTTACGAAGTGACAACGTTACAACGTGGCAACAAGATTTAATGTTTCTTATAAAAACCTTTAGACGACGATAATAAAAACTCGTCCCGAAGGTTGAAAGGCTTCCGAGTGCTTACAATTTTCCTCTTTAGCTTTTCTTTAAATTCAAACAGACTCAATAGATATTTTCGTATTTTTCCGTAACCCTCATAGAAGAGCATTTAACATATGCAACATGTTAACAAATTTAATGAATTTTCGTGTTTTTCAATTAAAAAAATTTGATTAATTACTCACAATTCCTAAAAAAAAAAAAAAGAGCAAGTAGATGTATCCTCTAGATCCACGTGCTGCGATATGAAATTTAAGTAACTATACAAAAGCAAAAAAAAATCACCTCTGGCTAAGCTTGCAATAAGTACTTCCGAATGATAAAATTTATAAACAGATTTTAGTTCCATACAGTTTAGTACCATACAACGGAGATTTCAGTAAGACGATTTACCTTTCACACGAAACCAAATACTTTAATTTTACACTTTCCTCAGATGAAGCAAATGGCATGCAAATGTATGAAAATTTTTCGTGAAGATAAGCGGCGCCTAATTATATTAAATCACTTTTTATAATTTATTAACTCATTTAATTGAATTTAGATTATATTTCGAATAAGGGTAATGGACCTTTTAAAAAAAATATATCGCGCAACTTGAGGTTACTCTTCGAGTAACGGTTTTCGTTTTTCGCATATTCGAGTTTTACGCTCTTTGTTTAGGTTATCATATAATTTCGTCTATTTCGTCATTTCTTAACGCACATCAGCTATAATTAAAACAGATACAAACAAAATGTAGTTGTGTGTGTGTGACGTTCATTATTCAAAAGCACGCCATTGGCTTTCAATAAGTTCGCGCATAGCCAAATGTTTCGGTATTTAAGTGTGTTATTTATTCACTTTCATTTAAACCGTCAAATCTCAAAAATGCTGCTTTAGCAGGAGCTGGTTTTTGTGTTAATTAATTTAATATATATACATATAAGAATTTTCAATTAACAAAAACACAAAGCTATAATTATTCATTTTTGAATTTTAAAGCTTTATAAAAATTTTCTGAAAACGCAAATTTTTTAAACACTTAATTTCTTTTCCTTAAAATAAATTCAATATTTTCCCCCGTTTTTCCTTTTTCATTTTTTCCCCCCTCAAAAAGTGTAACCCACCGCAACTTACACGTTGTTAAACCTCAGTCAACATAGTCAACATATTTATATATATGATTTGCATAAATCGCTTACATTATTTTGTTTATATCAACTATTAATTTTTTGTATTACCTTTCTTTTGCATATAGTTTTTAATATATTCCCGTTTTTATTTATATATTGAAAGTAAAAAACTTTTCTTTAACGCAAACACACATTTATATATGCCTATGTACGTATGCACATATCTTTTTTATTTACATGCAGATTTATCACAACATAGAGATACAGTGATATTAAAATTTCACATGCCTTTATAAGAATTAGTTAATTATGTAGTAATAGTGTCCTTTTTAACGTTATAAATATTTACGTATATATTATTTCGCGCAAACTCTCGCGGCAAGGAATTTACAAACCGTTGCGTTCAAAATTCCAAATAGCTTATTTGAAGAGAAAAAGGTGACTGAAAAAATTTGAAGAACGTTTAGATTTATATTCATGTAAGCAATTGTTAAAAATAACAAGTCAGAAAATGATATTCGGTTACGACCGAATCTTTTATACCCATCACAGTTATTGCATACAAAATTGAAAGAAAGGAAATATTTAAATTTGCATATTCCATAATATTGGTTGGCCTGACTGATTTTTGACATTCTTGTAGAATAATTATGTGGAAATTCATAGCGTGCATTTGTTGTAGTTTATGAGCGACGAGCAAAGAACATGAAAAGCAAAGCCGTTCTTTGTTTTGGTCATATAGAAGTGCGGGCATTGTAGGCGTTGTTTTTTTTACCTGGTTGGGCCATTTTCAAATTTGTACGCAATTTCATCTTTTTTGCGAACGGAAGAAGATAGATACTATAAAGTTGGGCAGGCGGACATGCTTTTTGGAACTTGTTTCAGTATTCTTGTATTAAAAACTAATAAATTAAATTTTGATACATTATTATATGGGGTGGCATGGTCAATTTTTTCCATTTTTGTACATTTATCTGCTATAGTTTGTGAGTAATGAGTAATAAACCAATTTTTTATTCATTTTAGAAAACGGAGATGTTCTCAGTTTCATTGGTATAGTAGTCGTGTTCTTCGATCAATTCGGCCCATTTTTAATACCAACTTGAGTTGAGGAACTTCCAAACTAGCCACTTTTAATTCGATAGCTTCGTTTTTGCGTCCAGACAAACACCAGACATCGCACAGACGGAGAGACGGATGCTGATCAGGAATATATACATTTTGTGGGGTCTCTAAAGCTTTTTTCCAGGCGTTGCAAACGTTTAACAAAGTGAATATACTCGTCATCCTTTGGCGATGAGTATAAATACAATAGTTTATAGTGAAAGAAATCTCCTCTCAGAGAAAGCAAACTTTTACAATAACTGTGCCAGACAACAACTGCATGAATGATAGCAACGAGAGAGTATTTGTAAAATTTTCTGAGAGTAAAGCCAAATTATACAATAACAGTGCCAGCAATAACTGAATAAATAATGCCAAGTAAAGAAATTCCTCTCGGGAAATTCAGAAAATTTGGGCATGATAGTAAATCAGAGACAACGAGATACATAGACGTGGCAAGATTTTGTTCAAAATTGAAAATAGTAGATTTTTAGGGACTTTTTTTGTGTGTCCTATTTAGCAACCATTTGTATGCTCGCTCTTTCAATGTCATTAACTGTTTGGGCGAAGATTCGGCTAATGGTTTGCAGACATGACGTCGCATTCTCTCAAACGTTTACAAAGCGCACACATATACAATTCTGTGTTTTTAAGCGCATGTAAATGCGTATGTACGAAAACCACCAAACAGGTATGTATGTGGCAACCATAATATTTGTCTTTATCTAATTTACTTACATATCTATATATTTATTAACTTTATTTGCTTACACATATATATATTGCGCATGAGTTACGGAGTCTAGTTATATTATATTATTGCCCGCCTGAGTGGCAGAAGACTCGACTGACAACTCACTGGTCGCGTGTTCGAATCTCAAGTGCGGCAGAGATTTTAATAAAGCCAATAGCCTTAGATGCTTTAAGATCTTAGTCTTAGAATTTATTCTCTGGCTAAATTTGTAATAATAATAATAATAATAATAATAATAATAATAATAATAATAATAATAATAATAACAGTAATAATGATAATAATAATAAATATTTTAAAATTAAACACCAAAGTAGCTCGATAGTTTTCTCGCAAAATAATAGTTAAAGAGAAATAATAATTATTGGAAGTACATGAGTATTTGAAAAACCTCATTCTTAAAGATAAAATCAGAGTGAAAACAGTTGAACATTTTGTAAACACAATAGCATCCATGATAAATCGCGTAAAGAATATTCTTTATAATACATGGGGAGATAATTTTTATTTTGCCCGGAAAATTAAACCACGTTAGCTTGGAAAAAAAGTTTGAGCTGTGGAGAGCACGAAGATATGTTTTTAGATTGAGCTATATATTGATGAGAAGAAATAAAAGACACCCTGCAAGTGACGACCGAAAAGGACATATACCAAAAGGCAACAGATTACGAACGAGAAAACGGCTTTATATTAATTGCGGAAAAATGTATGCAGAGGCATTTTTTGGAATATGTTAGACTTTCATGACCAAGTGAGATTTGGCTGGCAGTCTGCGCGAAACTTCCATACAACACAAAAATTATAAAGCAGAAACGCCATATCTACGGAACCCCAGTAATGAAATTCTTTAATATATCAATATCAACCAATATGAACTGAACGCAGCAGAGTATTTGCAAAATAAACATAAATTGGGTATTAGGAAACTAATTTTTGATAAGATTATGGAGAAAACAAACGATTGGTTTACAACGGATGGTAACTGCGTAGACACCATTTACTGGACTTTACATTAAGAGACTTATTGTATAATATGAAAATTCTACAAAATAAAAAGCAGTTTAAATAAGGTAGGATTTAGGACTAGTTACTAATGTTTTACACTTTTATTTACTCGTGTAATTCTGGAATATAAACACAATAGTGGTAATAACATAATACCAATATAGACCGTATAGAATGACTCAAGTGTCATATGATAAATTGGATAAAATATGTCAAAAATATATATATGTGTAAGCATATAAAATTAATATATATATATATATAAAACGAGTAAATTAAACAAAGTTAGATATGAGAAACTTTAATATATTTTTTTTATACCTATCACCAAAGGATGAGAGATTCTGTCAAAACGTTTGCAAAGCCCAGAAGGAAGCATCAGAGTTTCCGCAAACTATTCTTGATCAGCATCAAATTCTAAATCGATTTAAGCATATCCGTTTGTGTAATGTCTGTTGTAAAGATTCTCTTGGCCGCAAAAATAAAGCTGTCGATTTGAAATTTGGCAGAAGCATTGAGGGTTCTTGCACGCAAGTTGGTATTAAAAATGGGCCAAATAGTTTCAAGGACACGTCTACTACACCAAGGAAACTGAAGACACTTCTGCTTTTTAAACGGAATAAAAAATTGCCTTTTTGCTCATTACTTATAAACTACGGCAAATAAACGTACAAAACGTACCAAACGTACAAAAATGTGATCGCATATTCTATGGGCGGTGCTGTAGCATTTGTGCACAAAGATTAAAAAAATTCGCCATGTCTACCCAAAATTATGATGTATCAAGATCTAATTGTTTTTTCAATACCTTCATAACGCGTAGAAACAAGCTTCAAAAACTCCATAAAGTATGCAAATTATCGGCCAGTCCCGACCGAATTTAATTTTCCTATTTATTAATAATAAAAAATGCCTTAATTTTTCTTGATATGAAAATATTCATTGAATTTTGTTGAAGCATTTGGCAAGCATAAAATTTAGATTTCTTCATTGCTTTAAAATACCGTTTATTAAAGAGGGCAAAATGCTTGCTGCTGGTTGGTCGTTTTTCAAATTGTATGTGTTCTTGCTTTGCAAACGTCTCAAAGAATATGACGTCATATCAAGAAACTATTAACAGAAACTTTGCCAATACAAATAATGAGAATTAAAGAATAAGCATGCAAATGAATGCTGATTAACAGCGTTATCGCTGTCATTGATAATAGATACACAAAAAGTCCTTACCATTCTCCTAATCTCAATTTTGAACAAAATGTTGGGACATCTATGTACATCGTTGTGTCCGGTATTTCGTTCTCTTTGAGTAAACGCACTCGCTTTATGTTGCAAGTTATTAATTTTTTGCTTTGCGCATACACGTTTAAACTGGTTTAAAAATGTGAGCGAGTCAATACAGTTGTGTCTGTAACTGTTCCTTTCTGGGTGCTGATTATGTATCTTTTAGTTAACTAGCACTCACTTAAAATCCACTTCATTTTGCATTGTGTATGGCTTTCGTCATTCGATATTTCGAACAAATTAAAAGAAAATAAGGGACAAATTTGACATCGACAAAAACCATACAAACGTAAATAAAAGCAAAATTATATAAAATTTTTAATGAAATGTAATGAAGTGAAATAATAAAAATTTTTAACAAGACCACCCAGAATGACATTTTAAATAAGATGTGAAGGTAAGTGCGCATATTCATTTTCGATTTTAATATTAATAGTTATATAACATGAATAAATATAATTTTACTTTGTAAGGTATTTGTTTTACGATGAAAAAACAAAGAGGTTTGAAAAGTCTCTACGATTTCATTAGACAGCACCTTGGATGTTGTCAACAATGCAGAAAAGAATAAGATACAAAATCAAGAACTGTGCAATTGTAAACGGAAATGCAAGATGAGCTTAAGTTTTCCTAAGGCAGCAAGCTAAAGATAGCCAAAGAGAAGAACGAGTTAATTCGGCCACGAGAATTCGGAAGTGAAGAAGATTCGAATTAAGTTAATTCAGTTTTCATTTTTTTTTTCATATTTTCATCTCTTAAGAAAATTATAATTCGTGGAGATCGACTTTAAATTTTATATAATTTCATTATTATTATTATATATTTACACATTAAAATAGGGATTTACTTATATAGAATATATAATGTGTTAACATGAATTATATATCAAAACTTAATTTCGTGTTATATAAATAAAACCAATTTTTTCAATTTTCGCAAAGCATTTTAAAGCGGGAGCTGCAGAAGTTATATCCCGAATTTCGAGATTTTGGGCTTTATAGTGTATGCAAATGTTGTGAAGGCCTGAACAAGCATTTGTGAATTTTCCTGCCAACCTTTACCCGAATCTGCTTTATCGCCATTCAATTAAAATACGCCATCGCCCTAGAAAAATTAACAGGCTAAAAGAATTTTAAACTTTATGCTTTGGGTCAACAGCTTGTTTGTTTGTGTTGGTGTGGCGTAGCGTGTTAACTGTGATAATTGGTTTTGTTACTGTTTTGCTAATGATTCCATGATTTTGTCTGTGAATCCGTTTTTTGCCTATGAATCTATATTTTTGCTTATCGTCGCCGATGAATACAGAGAACACGTTGTTGATGAGCTTAATGAGCATGCATAAAAATTTACAACGACAGCAAGTACAGTACTCCCCTATAATGCGTTTTCATATCACGCGATTACAATCCCCCGTATAACACGAGCATTCCCCCATATAACGCGGCGATTTCCCACATACATATTTCTGTACTGTGAAATTTATAATGATTTGCACAGTTCATAATTAGCTTCACGTACCTTTGCACGTTTGTCAATTGTGTTATTACATTATTAAATTATTTTATTAAATTTGTGTATTAAAAGGTGTAGACTAAATTTTATTTTTATAACATTTATTTAAAATAAAACAGTTTTAGTGGAAGAAAACAAAACCCAACTTAAAAAGGAAATTTATTTCTCTACAACAGGAAATTGATATTTTGGATCAGCTAAATAATGGTAAGAAATCAACAGCAATAGCAAAGGATCTGGAGCTAAACGAATCAACGATACGAACAATTTTACAAAATGAAAGTAAAATTAGGAGTGCTGTAATGTCTAAATCGTTGCAGACCTTAAGTAAATCTTCACGTGTAAAATATTCGTTAATACCAAAAACACAAATATGTTCATATGCATAAGTTTTTTTTATTTGAAATGTTCTTAGCTCAGTTTGATTTTAATAAAACGTACATATTTCGTTCATAACATTGTTTTTTCTTAATATTCGATGTAAGCCCATTGCAGCGAGAAAAGTTAAATGTGATGAATCATTTATACGTAACGCGTTATACGAGGTCGTAATATCGCGTTATACGGGAATACCGCTGTAACGCGTTTCTGTACTTTACTGTATATTGTAAAAGTGTGTGAAAAAAATGTAGCAATAACGAAAAGAGCAGTTATGAGAAAAACGAACATTTTATATACACATCTATTTACGTGTACGTAATACGTTTATTTCTATATGCATTTAAAAGTTGCAGTGGACATTCATAACAAATTTTGTAAAGAGCGCAGTGATAGTACGAAACAGTACCGAAAATTACAACCATGCACATGAAAATAAAACAAGTCTTTAGCTTTTTTATAAGTTAACTAAGATTGTACAAAAACATTATTTATAATAAAGACAGGACAAATATAACATATATGAGCGGTTTATTTTGAAAATGGCGCCTCACTTTGTTTTTAAATGGAGATAATTAAGGGTTTGTATTTTGTTTAAAAATATTGATGCCAAATTGCGAGAAGATTTACTTATATTTGTTATCTCAGAATACAATCAGGTGCCCGCATGTAGTTTGATCATTTTTTCACTTGAAAAAGTTATTTTTATTAATTTATATATCAAGTATTTTCCATCATATTTTACAACTTTTTCCATTCTTGTATTTTCTCATGACAACATGAGACACTGACTCGAAGGAACGATATTGGTTTGGCAGTTAACCAATGATCGGGCCATTCTCAGACTGCTTCAGCATTTCTAAACCGCGTGTCAATCAAATCCTGCTGCGGCACTGGCACATAGGTCACGCCCAATCAAAGTCATAAAATATCAAATTCTCTTATCAGAGATTCCAAAACGTATATCTAGTATTAGTCGCCATCAAATCCTGAATACGTCTAGTGATGTTTATCCATCCCTATGTCCTTGCTGTTTTCCCGTTGTTTATATAGGCTTCAATTTCGCCAAAAACAATAAAAGTTGTTCCACATAGGTGGATATTGGAGATGGACCAAGTCGGTCAAAGGACGTGCCTACAGTACAATGTAAATTGAGAACGCCTCTGTTTTCACAAATGAAAAAATAACCGTTTTGCTTATTTTCCATAAACCGTAACAAAAATTCTTTGCATGTTGCATGTTTTAATATAAATGTGGTGGGGTTCTTCTTTGTTTTGTGTGTGCTACGTTTTTCGGTATAAAACGGTTTTTTGTGGAATGTTTCATAACCGTTTCTTAGATGCTGGTAATTAACTTCATGATAATTTTTACAGTACATAATTTTTAACCATGTCTGAAAATATAATTTTTTTTTTGTTTTGTTTTATTTGTTTCCTTTCGTATTGATTAACACATTTACCAAATCAAGTTAGATAGAACATTTGAAGCCATTATTAACAGTAACGGCAATACGCTTACAGTTTGTTATCAGTGACAAATCCAATAACAACAGCTACTAACTGTGCAACTGCATGTAAACGACCGGGTAATAGAAAAGCTCAATTTATATTACTCTCTTTTTTGCTATAATGCAATGAAAGTGTGAAAAGTTCGTGAATGGAATGATTCCTAAAACCAGATAAAGAATGACGTAAAAAACTAATTTACTTAAGCAACTACAGCATTCTATTCACATTGTGCATACAACTGCAAATAGAAAATACAGCATCTGATATCTGAAGGTATTGCTGAGAGTAAAGGGCAAAAAAAAGTGCGAGTGGATTTGATATTATTGCACCTAAAAGGACAATTGAGTTTGCTTGCTATTTTTGTGCTCGCCAACTTTAACAAGTAATCATTTACTTGATAGTTGACTAAATATTTATGTGAACGATTGTCGAACACAATAACTAAGCAACCCGAATGTAAGCAGTTAGTTAATATGCACACGTGAAAACAACCTGTGAAAATAGGGTAATATTGTTAAAAGCAAATGTATTTTTAACTTTAGTTAAGAAGGTAATGTCTAAATCGATTTATAACAATTTTCAGGGACATTACGTAACTCCAGATTTTAGGTAAGTGTTAAAAAACGCTGAAACCTAGCAGAAAGCCCTAATTTCATCACTAAATCTCTTTTTCATCACAGCCAACATTGCCATAAATATACCCTCCTTATATACATAAGACACTATATATAAATTTAACGCATTTACTCACATGCAGATTTTTAAGTTAGGTTTTTCTGATAGGTTTTGCTCCTTTAAAATATATCAAAAATCTGCACTTGAGTAAATTCGCTAAAATTGTTATACCCTACACCACTTAAGTTACAGGGTATATTAAGTTAGTGCGCACGCATGTAACACGCAGAGGGAGTAAAAGAACTGAAATGAGACCATTTACTGAAATTCGTATTACAAGTATGCGTAAGTTTACACTATGAACGTTTTGAATAGACCTGCTCGTGAGCACCTTCGCGTTAAAGCAGAAATACTTGTGTGCGGTTGTGAGCATGTTTCTTAAGCAATTGATTGCCCACACGCAAAGTTTTTGAACTTTTGATTTTTCTTGGCCGTTTTTATTTTCGATATGTTCATATGAACATTTTTTTTATTAATAAATTTGGTTCTTTTTCGGATATTTACCATTACTTTTCTATACATTTATACATTTACCGCGATTTCTGCTATGCATATATTTGCTGTTACTGGTATTAAAAGTAAAATATTATTGTAATTGTTTCCAATTTCTACATTTTCATCAACATTTAATTTTGCCAAAATGTCATTTAAACAAAAATAAATTAGGCATGATCCAGTGCGGAGTCGAGTCCACTATTATAGCCAAATTCATGCTTCAACCACAGTCCTATACCAACTGCAACACAGCGTTGATATTTGTTACTGTGATTGAAACTGTTGTGAACAGATCTATTCACTGTGCACACAGATGTTGATAGTATGTAGTTTTAGGCACACTTGTCGTACAAATTTCAGTAAACGCTCTCATATTAGTGCGTTTATTCTCTCTTGCAGTCTTTAATATCATTCGTTTTTTGTCGGATGCCTTTAACTAGTGATTAATAATTTTACTATGCAGATAATGCTGGCGAAATGTTTTATATGATATTTTGCACTTAATAATTTTGCTGCGCAAGCGTTGCTAACGACATGTCCCATCTTATATATAATGTTTTTGTATCATTGTAGAATGTTGGTTTAAATCTGTCATGATCCACAAAACGAAAAGATATTTATTATTTATGATTTATATTATTATTATACTTAAAATTTGAGACTAGAGGCAGGGATAACTTTTCACTTGTTTTTGCTAATCTAGTGCTGAATGAATGTTGAAAAAATGAATAAAAGGCAACTAACAATGATGTAAAAACCTTTACAATGAAATTGTAAATCAGATTAATACTGAAAGATGGTGCAATTTATAATATAACGATAATAATAATAAACTGAGGTGTAGCCGAGCTTTTATATCCACTACCTTTTTCTAAAAAAAAAACCATAAAAAAATTAATTTCCCTACTCCATATTCTAAGTGGTCGGGGCCGATTTTTATTATACAGATCCTGTAAGATTACTCCCAAAGCAGACGAGGAAACTTTTGTCGCTGCATGTATTTTAGGTTATGGCCAAAAAACCCAATTTTTTTGGTACTCAATTTATGTTGCATTGCAAGCATATCCTACGATGGCTTAATTTTTGAGATATTGAGCAGTTAACCAAAGGAACGTATGAACAGACGACAAATGGATATGATTAAGTGCTTTTCGAATTTGAAGTATATCTGTATCCTACGCGGTCTTCGGAGCTTTTGAGCGTTATAAAGCTCTTGAGAAAATAAATAAAAATTTGGGACGGCAAAATATGAGGCGCCGTGCCTAATTTCTCCATTTTTGCATGGGTACTACAACATGACCTGTAGTATTTTAAATTTAAGTTTCTACAAATTTATCTACTTTAGGCTACGAGTAATGAGCAAAAAACCCAATTTTTTAGCTTTTGAAAAAAGATGTGATCTTGACTTAAGTTGTGCTGTAGACGTGTTCTTTGATCGATTCAATATAAATTTACGCGCAAGAACTTCCAAATGTTTTTGTCCAAATTGAAGCCGATGTCTTCATTTTTGCATCCAAGGGTATGTTTACCCCAGACATAATATAAGCCGACATGCTTAAATTTTCTGTTTGTTGCAAGTGCTTTGACAAAGTAAACAATCCTTTCTCCCAGTGGTGAGTGTAATAACAAAAGATAATTTTATAAAAATAAACAAAATATGTCTATTATATCCATCGGGAAAATGTAATGGAAAAAAACAACGAAGAAAATCAGTAACTTCAAAGTCATGCTATTCAAGAAAATATAAATTAGCCACATAAGGATTAAGTGACGTGGCACCGCGGTGCTAAAGTTTTTAATTTATAAAATCAATGTGCTTGGATATGGTTTCGACCCCACCACTATGTATACGAAGGCTTGTTTTTGACATATGTAAAGATAGAATTATTCCTTTTTTCTTGTACGAGACTTTTTACTTCCGTATACACGGTCTATTTTATATTACCTATATTATCTATTTTTACCACTATTACTTACCTATAGATACTTGCCATAAAAATACAATTTTCATTTAAATTAAAATATTATTTTCAGATTGAGTTAAAATCGAGCTGCAAATACTGCTTTATAGCATATAGATATAAAAATTTTTACTTGTAAGCAATTTGGTCAAAATTTTCCTGATTTAGTAGGCTACGTGTACTGCACACCCTTTTCTTCATAAAGAGTTTACTATTAAAAATAACGAAATTTCTATACATTATTGTGATTTAAGTAATTTGAGGATTTGAGATTTTTTCATTGTTGTTGTGCGGTGATGTTGATTGTTGATATGTTGAGATATTTATATAAAATACATGTTCTTGTACTTAGTTATAAATGACAAATGATTGCAAAACATTCGATTACTGCCAATATGGCTGGGTTGCCCTACAACGTAGCATTTATTTTTCATTTTTTGGAAATACGGCTTTTGTACAATGTTTTTGGGAGAAGTAGGATTTGCGGATTAGGGGTGTAGATGGACCTATCATTCCCAGTGGTCCAAAATTTTTCCGTCTCTCCACATATATGTTACCGTTAATGCTCGACAACGCTTCTTTTACTTTCCCAACGTTTATTAAAATCCGCGTTTAAAAAACCTTTCACTTCCACTCACTTTATCAAATATTCGACTTTTGCTAAATTACCGCATTGCGGTTTCTCATTTTATTTGTAAGTAAAAGTCTTACACTTAATAACCAAAATTAGTGTTAAATCATAATAGGACGACAGAATAACGTTGTAGCATAATTTTGTTAATCACAATAGACTCCATTGTGTATCATTAATATACACTTAAGATTCTTGCACAATGCACTTCCCTTTTCATATTTTGCACTGCTCTGCTCATCCGACAATTTAAACGACTGTTATTCGAGGTATCGCGTTGAGAATTTCGATGTATATACTACAATTAAAGTTAATGGATTTCTCTTAACTTTGATTCAACGTACACAATCAGAACACCGTAATTTAAATTTGCTATTCTATGAGCATATTTGAACTTAACGTGACTTGCGACTGGCAATTGCAACTGAGCATAACTTTGTTCATCCACAAGCAGATGGCGACCAAGGCAACCATCACTGTTAGGTGCTAAGCCGCCCGTAATGATGTCGCAATAAGTCCCAGGCGGCAAAGAGGTATATAACTTCTTGCTAAATATTCTTTCAGAGTCGTTATTTATTGCTACGAATGCAATGTGCCCTCGGCAAAAGGCTATTTGATTAGGACCATTAGCTTGAAAGTATATAACGCTGCTGTCACGCAGATTTCTTCCATTAAAGTAATTGGCAAATGCTACCATATTCAGTATAACTGACCATCGATGTTCACATACCCAACCTGAAACTCGTGTACATTGATAATCTGCATCAAATTCAGGTCCCCGTATGCTGTCATCTGTGCTCACCGTCGGGGCACCACGATTTACATCTCCATCAAAGTAGTGATATGAGCTCATAATACGTTTTAAACGACCAAAAGGATGTGCCAACATGAACACGTTTGCGATAACGTATTTGGTTCGTTCTTTATGTGTCAACACTCGATCGCGGCTGAGCTCACTTACTAATCCTCGTTGTGTGTCGTGCGAATCTACGAATACTAAAGCATATTGATGTGATAAAAATCCCATCGCCGGCCCCCAATTTATTAAAGATGCTAATGGTGCAGATTTCGCGTTTATTATATTAGCTAATTTTACCGCATATAAGTATTCGGTCACGACGCCAATCGGTGTATACTCAGTCCTAGAAAACGCGTTTTAAAATAATACAATTTATGTAATTTTTTTTGCAAATACTTTCAATTAAAGTGTAGCAAGGGGTAACAGCCAAAAGGAATTAGTTCTCTTCACAATTTGCTTAGCACAAAAGAAATAGTAATGGGATAATAAAATGGAGCAGGTTATATATAATCCACATTATATATATATATATTAATATACGCCAACACGCGTCCTTACTTTAACAAGTTACGCGGCATACAAAGGAGCTGATCAAAATTTAAATTTAAGAGAATAGGAAAAAATCGTTTAAGTTACGTAGACGGAGAAGTAGCTACCGGATTTTAGAACTTTATACATTTGGCGAACATTCGAAAGAAAAAGTTCAATTTGCAGCCAAACGAAGTCAACCTTTCGTTAATAAAAAATGTTTAAATTAACTTATCGAGAATCTCCTACAGGTACTCCTCAGAATTTTATTTTAAATACAAAAAACTCAAACGAAAAGATTGAAAATTGAAAGTTGTGCTACGCACTGTTTCGCAAATTCATGGTTTAAAAATATGAGTTTAAAGTTTTACACTTCGCTAGCCATCTTTTTCGTTTTTGTTAAAATTTTTTTTAATGTTTTCTATTAGGCCCCATATTTCTTTCCCCAGGACAACAAGGTTCTCCTGTCTGTCCCAATGTTCTCCCCCTTTCTCTTTCTCTTTTGCTACATCTATCGAAGATAATATTGCACGTTGCACAATTCGCATGTAGAGAAAGAGCAGAGAAAGCAGCACGAGGATGTATGATTTTAAACCGGAACTCATGATTCACATCAAAATGCTAAACACACATTTCGTCGCAGAGGTTTTGGCCGTTTTGGAATAACATTTTTGTATGAAAGCGGCGGTCATCTTGGCGAAGTTGCAATAATGTTCCGCGCTGCTTTTAAATAGTTTGAAGCATTGTCCTAACACATCTGTTTGTAAATTAGAGAAATTAGGAATAAATAGCTATGACATTAAGTTGTAACTTCCTAGTAGGGTTTTGTTTGAGGCATGTACTAGGTTTGCATCTATTAAGCCAGTAAAAAAATTTTTTTCTTCTTAATTTACGTGTTACCATTTAATCTTCAAATATGGAATACTTACTTTGATATACTGTCTGAGCCCATATCGACAACGTCGTGGTAGAAAAATGGCCTGGAGCCACTAGAGAAGTTGAAATCTACATTTAAATTGTCAAGGCTATCAAAAATATGCTTACGGTAATAAAATAAGAAAAAATTAGATAGAATTGAAAACATCAACGGATCTAAAATATGTGAACATCTTAATTTGAAACGTACTTTCATATCTTTAGGCCATACATGCTTCGCCGCATCAATGCGAAATCCGGCAACACCCATTTTTAAGAAGTGATTTAACATCAAAATCATTTTCTCTTTGACCCCATGTTGAGCATGATTTAAGTCAGGATGTCCACTCTTCTGACAGTTTCTTACCTCATGTGCATGCACTGAGTTGTTGATTATACAAAACTTATGGAAATCACTCTTTGTAAATGGTACGCCCGGATAGTGGTAATCGGTAATGTTAACAGTACGGTTTAAGGAAGAGCGAACTTCTCCGTTGGTAGATACGCTACCATAATATGCCGGCGAGAGTGAAGCCATATGATTTAAATTTACATCAGCATACAAACGGACGCCGGCATCATTGCAAATACGACTCATAGTCCAAAAATCAGACTCACTGCCGGAACGTGATCCAATATAGTAAGAAAGCAGCTCATATCGTTCCCACCAGGGATGAGAGTACACGGAGGTATTTAATACAACATGTTCCAAGACAGGAGATAACTTGGCATAATAAAAAGTTCGCGCTTTAAATAAACCTTTTTTCTTTTGTTGTTTTATCTAAAAAGAAGCTTAAGATACTCTATAAAGTATATTTGTGGAGTATTTGTTGTTGACGTTCGCCTGGTCACAAACATTAAGACAGCGACATCAAATTTGGTAGAATCATTGAAAGTTTCTGCACGCAGATTTGTATTGAAAGTGGACCAAATTGGTCAAAGCACGCGCCCATAGAAAAGCGTAAACTGGGCGGAACTTTTGCTGAATATTCGCAAATTATGAAAGATAGAAGACTGAAATTTTCTACACTTACTTTACGGGAAAATCCACTGCTTATGTGCAAAAAAGAATTGAATCGACCGCGCTCATTCTTTTTAATCATAAGGCAAGCAAAACAGAACGTATAAAATTATTTTGTGTATTCATTGCGCACATATTATCTGCCTAAAAATGCGTTAAGTCTAAAATAAATATGATGGACAACTCTACGTGGTGGATTACTTTTTTCTTGAAAAAACCATCGATATGAGTATTAATAAAAGACTTGGAGAGTAGAATGCGACAAGTTAGGTGTGCTAATTCCAAATTAAATTTGGCGAACCTCGCGCGCTTTGAGTTAATTTTTTCCTAGCCATGCCGTTGATATGTGTTAAATAAGATCACTTGGAGAATAAAATGAACCAAACCAATTTTGAATTCTAAACCAATTACGGCGGAGAAATTTTATTACATTCACTTTATTATGTCAATAAATATAATAATAGCATGGGTCCCGAATATCTTAATGATGGTGATTGAGTGTAAATTTTTCACTTACTTTTGTACGTAAGATGTAGAATGCGCTAGTTTGCAAAGATTAAAGAAATAACTCAACAAAACTGGTCAACAAATTTCGAAGACTTATTACCAGTCATACTAATAACACGGACTACGAGAATGTGGTTGTGCTTCTTTGTGGTTACTTGAGTGGCTCAGCCGAATCACATAAACATATGATTTCAAATTTTTTTATTCCCGTGATTCGAATTTCGTGAGTCAAATGTAAGTTTTGAATTACTTTATTTTGTTTATTAAGTTTATTACCTGCACACCGCCATAGCCTCGTGGACCTAAAACTGTGCGGCATTCTTCAGCTATATCTAGAAAAGGCCACTCCATCAAGTGCACTATTATACCCCGCCTACCCAAAAAGTGTGGATTATGATATTGTGAAAATAAATTGTCTCGGATTTCGTTTTTGTGATGTTCAAAAAATGTTCTTTCGATTGAAAATTTGAAAAAAGAAAATAAAGCCACGACGGCAACCGTTATTACTTTTGCGTCCATGCTAAAATGGTGAGCAACAATACTGATAAACATACCGCGATTTCTAAAAACTTTCTATAATTTGACCAATACTCCGTTAAAGTGCATGAACAATTTTTGTTTGCTTAATTACATGTTCCGTAAAATCACTCTTAATGTTAATATTCCACTTTCACCAAGCACGCAAGCATTTGTATGCTTCTCCCTATTTAACTTCGTTAAATGGGTTATTCCGTGGTTACTTTCCATAATTCAGTCATTTACAACATGCAATTTCTCGATGTACATCATACAAAGCACAATGTTGTGTCTTCGCAATCTCTTTTCTAAAAAGTGAGTTGAGAGTAGCTCAGTATCCAGAAAATTTTTACGCTATTCGTCCTTTTGCAAATTTTGTATTTTGACTCTTTAACATTCCCCCTTCGCGACGATTAATCGGGCATGCATTTATTTTTATTAAAAAAAAAAAGAATTTGAATTTTCAGAACAATGTCTTGATGTATTTCTACATCATCATGAACAATCCCTTCTTGTGTTCAACAAATTTGCTGCGGACAATAATATAATACTTCAATGGAAATAATGACAATCCACTAAACAATTATTTTTAACGTTTAAAAATAAAGGAACATTGTATTTGCTGTATGACCAGTGCGTGGTATCCTTACATAGTGGAACATTACACCTCCATCTGTTTGAAAACATAGGCCAGCGACAAAGGCCGTCTTTTCGTACATCCGTGGACGGCAATGAATCAGATGACCTATAGGGTAGGGTATTAAATTTATTAAATTTTACACTTTTTTAAAAATATTTGTTTGAAATAGAGTAAGCTTTCCCTTTGTTTACTTTTTTTTTTTTTGTTAAAGCTTCTTGTTGATAAAAGGCATTTTTTGTAATTGGTCTGCCTTTAAGCTTCGAGCTGAAAATCATAAATTTTTTAAAATCAAACCAATAAATGTCCTTTTAACAAAACCAAGGCTTTTTCAATTTATAGGAAAAGATCCTATACGACCCTTTAGGTTTCCTCGCCTGTAAGCGTTGCGAGTGGGTCGACCTTTTTTATTGCTGTTTATATGAGACCCATATTACATGTGCATGTTAGACTCTTGCACTATTTTTGGACAAGAGATATCAATCTTTTGCTTTAGTCGCTTATCATACCCACAGATAGTGTTACGGGTTGCGAGCCCATATAAGTAGAAAACAAAGTAGGATCTTGTCGACAACAAAATCGCCTTGTTGTCTTTCTACACCGTCTGCGCTGTCACCAGTTTAAAATTAGGTAATCTGTTATGTTGTACATTTCCGATACAATTTATCCCTTATTTTCATAAACAGTACGCCAATAAATCCAAATAATAAGTACAAAATCCGGAGATCCAAGTTTTTTTTTCATATAAATTTCTTGGAATAGTCCTGGGGAGCCATGAGCATACCCTGCTAAAGAAAACACATTAGAACATTAACGCTAGTTTTTATTTATTTGTTTACATTTTCAAGTTGGAGGATTTATTTTGTACAAATGAAATCTCTTTTTGGTTTCTATTTGCACTTAACGTTTATACACGAACTTTAGTCCTTTTTTTTTTTGTTTTTTTAGGACAGTTTGTTTGATGGCCATTATGTATTCTTTTTTTTGTTGCACTTATTTTTAATTATTTTTGTTTCTTATGTTTTCACAGATATCTTAAGGACTAATTTTGTTTC
This sequence comes from Glossina morsitans morsitans, assembly GCA_001077435.1. Lineage (NCBI taxonomy): Eukaryota > Metazoa > Arthropoda > Insecta > Diptera > Glossinidae > Glossina > Glossina morsitans. Next base: position 29,906 of record CCAG010019858.1, on the reverse strand, counting down.
AAAATTTTGCATTTAGTTATAACTACATATTTTATTTGCGGAGCCGATACTAGATTAATAATCCGGCAATCCTTTCCCGACTGCATCATTTACATTGTCTCGTAACGCTGGTCCTTAAAACAAAATTGAAAAGTAACCTTTAGGTTGTTTTCTTCACAAAATCACTTTATTAATTATTCGCTTTTTCTCTTTACAATAATATTTATAACTTCCAAAATGTGTTTGTGTACAATTTCGAATGCTTCGAATGTGATAACAAACAAAGTTGACAAAAAAGGGAAATAATAAGTATTACTTGATCGGAAATACTAACTTAAGGTCTAATTTCAATAGGAATTAGTTTACTGAATGTTGTGAGGTTGGTTGGGTTTATGTTGATCAGTGATGAACGTAACTCCAGCTTGTCGTTCAATGTATGTATAAAAATTATAAATCAAATAAGACAATTAAAGAAAATGTATCCGCCTGAGTTGTCGAGTAGGCTAAGTCGCTCATCTAACAACTCAATGGTCATGAGTTCGAATCTTAAAAAATATAGTATGTATACATGAGGCATTTAAAATAAATAGACAGTCGTGATAACTTATACAATAATTGTATACTGACTTTATTGATTTTAAGCTTCGAATTCTTATTAAATTATGCCTCTCACGTAAGCATATATATAACAGTGTATACATTTGATATATATTAACACACGAGTGAATTGATTTAATGCGATATTAATTAATTATATGAATAAAACCTATATTCAAGAATAGCATTTTTCTTTAAGGTTATCATACATACATTCCAAAAAAAATTGGGATATCATAAATCAAAGGAAGTTATAGATGGATATACTTAGCATAAATAACGTAACGAGACTATGAAGGCGTATAAATTGCTGTATAGAAAATGTTAAATAGCAAGTGATGCTAAAGCATACAGTGTTGTTAATAGGTCCTTATTCCTTAAGAAAATCAGCAATAGATGTGAGCGAAGCTTTGTGGAATAAAAAAATCACTTTTTAATCTTAAATGGATTTTCTCTGGTGTTGCTCTTAAAATAGCAATAGACACAACAGCAACAAAAATGACCAAGTGTCAACTGATTCAAATTTTTTTAACTGATTAAAATCTCAACGGATTCATTTATTCCTTTCCATCGCTTATCGGAATACTATACTTCAAATTATAAATTCTTTTTTGAAGTTTTTTGAAGAAGCGTGGTGAATTTGAAAGAATGATTTTGATGTTGCTGCTTTTAAAGTTTGTTTACATCGTCGCACGTCAGGGTTCTCATCGTCATCCAGGCATGACCCTGACCACTAATCCCAGCTCTCCCATGAATACTCTTGGAATTAACTTTAAGCATAAGAATATATTTCTTTTCTAATAATTCTCTATGCATCGGTAGCGTTGAAAACATTTATTATATATTGGAGATTTTAGTCTTTATTTTTTTTCTTAATATTCGCTTGTTTTGTTAGTATACTCTCTGCCAAAATATTAACTTTACCAGTTATCTAAAAACTACGAAAAAGTAACCAATTTCAAATAAAAACAAATATATATATATATGTGTGCAATATGTACATATTTTAGAGCTAATTTCAAATTAATTATCTTTATAGTTTCACAATTAATTGCAATTTAAGTAAAAATTTTCAGTTCTATTTCCAATATAAATAACTTTATTGCAACTTTTTTCTTGTTAAACGTAAGTTATACTTTGATCTGCCATATTTTTTCATGAAAATTCTTAAATACTATTTTTCGAATAAAATATTTAATAACAACGATATATAAACCGTTTACGAATTTAAGTTAGGTAGACAGTAGATTGCCGATTATAGAGCAGATTGCTCTAAATTGCTCTAAAACTAAAATACCGTCAAAGTTTTAAAGTTTCATAAAATTAACGTCTTAAATAATAGGACATCTAACCCTAGCTTAAATTTAAAATTGTTTTGCTTCAATAAATTTATATATAAATATATATATTTACAATTTATTTTTTAATTAGAATGTATTGTAAAAATATGAACACTTAGAAAAGCATTTTGGCTAGGTCGTGACAGTTGAGTGGTAGATGAGAAACCTTATGACAAAGAGGATCTCACCATGGGGCCCTTAGGGTGCGGAAGAAGGCGATGAAACAACATCCACATCGCCACATAGATAGCCAGATTTTGCAGCAGGGTTATCTTCCTTCGACGAACAAGTCGACTTGAGACAAACAGCGTGAATCCATCCCATCCGTCGTGCTAAAAATCGGTTCCAGGGTCTCCAGAGGTCTGGATAGGAAAAGTAATTTTCGTTGCGGCAACGAGCGTGCGAGTTACGTGGGGGCTATTATCCTAAGGCTCGCTGAGCGTGCGTTTTCACATTCCGTGCCATCGGGCACCGTCTGGTGAAGCCTTCATAATAGTGAATCCATATTAAATATCTAGACACGTCTGTCATGTTAATAGATCAGCGAGATTGTAAAGCAACAAATCATTCTAACAATCTCAGGTTGTTTTTTATTAAAAAAAAATATTATTGTTATTGAGCCCCTTGGTCGAAACCTTATTTTCTAAAAGCGAATGCTTGCTTAACTGGCACCCGTAACAGCGTAAGTGGTCGCAAAAATGAAGATATCGACTTCAAATTTAGAGAAACATTGGAAGTTCCTGCACGCAGCTTAGTATTGAAAATGGGCCAAATTGGTCAGAGTACACGCCCGTAGTAAACCGTAAACTGAAGGCAACTACGTTTTCCTAAACAAAAATTTATGGGTTTACGTTCATTACTCACAACTTATGAAATTTTTCACATTTACTCTACTAAAAACTCTTCTATTTATATATATCCCTTGCTAATAGCAAATCTGTCAGGATAATTGTTCGCCCATAGTACGAAATATCCCCCACCTTTAACCAAGTAACTTCTACAAGCTGTTTGTCTGCCTGTTCGACTAGCGCGTTAAGTTCCACGTGTACTATCGAATAAGATGTCACTGGCACGTAATAATCTTGTATTCTCTACATTTATTTTTGTTATAATTCTCCTGAACGATCACTTGTTTATTAACAGTTATATCAACATGATCGGGCTAGCCTATTGAATTGTTCGTATTATTTAGTGATTAACGGTTACATATTGTAATACATTTATTTTGTTACCGACGTGTACCTTGCATATATATGTACGTTGACATATTTCAACTATAAGTAGCGTACACTTTATAATACATGCATAAGCATACACATAACGATCTTTTGTTTTATATTTATTTTTGTCATACGCTGAATCATACCTAAACGTTTACTTGTTTATTAACTGTTACGTCAATCTGCTAAGGATTTCAAATTGAATTTTTTTAGCTTAGCATATTGATTTCTTCTTGCTATGTAGGGATTGGCGGCTACACATTGTAATATATTTATTTTTGATACCTAATCCATTGTTCCATAAGTGAATGATGATACAGTTTAATTATAAACGATACGCATAATATATACATAGGATTCTATCAATATATATCCCAATACATACATAAGATAGCATTGATATAACACATACGTAGGATAGCATTGATATATTATAATAAATATAAAATGCGTGCCAGCCGGTACAAGCAGAGTAACAGCGCAACGGGTCGGCGATGGTGATCGCTACCACGGAAGAGCGTGACGCAGCACGCTCGGCCTTTCATTTCTGTTACAGCAGCCAAGATGGTAAGTTATATCTGAGAAATTAATTTTGTGTTTTTCGACTTTCATGACAGCGACAATTCTTTTGTCTTTATTGGTAGGGATGAATGGGGCCACTCTCTATGATGACTCTTCGAACGTTTACGGACAATAAGAGCAACTAGAACGCAAGTAGGAACGGACGACTGGCCCTATTGGCCAGCAAGGTTGACTGCTGCAACATCTCCCGTGAAATGCATGAATCGTAATTATCTATCGCAATTCCTGTAACAATAAAATAGTAAAAAAGAAAATAGGAAAGTCGAAAACCTTTTATAAATTTCTTGGAAAGGATCTTGCTGTGGTGCCCTGAGCACAATCCGGATAAGAAGACCCGTTACAGTGGAAAAAAACGCCTATGCCCACAAAAGTGATTAAATTTTCTTTTTTTCACTTTTTTTGGTGCTATGGTTCTATGCTTTTAATCGTAAGGTAAACAAGATAGATGTATAAAATTATTTTGTACACTCTTCAAATTATCTTTGTATAATCCTCATATTACCCGCGTAAAAAAGCGTTAAATCTAAAATAAATAGGATGAATTGGATTAATCTTTCCTTAACAATACTGTTACGAAAATCTCAAATCCAGCTAATGCTAACTAATTGATTTTTCACAAGTAATAAATTCCCTAGTGCATATTCGCGTCATGCAGCTGTCGCCCGACGAAAAAGATTAGCAGAAAAACAGACAGGGAAAAACCCAAGTGCACAGGCGCGGTGCGTCATACAGGTGCCGGCCGAGAAAAATGATTAGTAGAAAAGCAGGTTAACGGACAAAAAACGAAGCCATGAAGCTAGGTAATAATAACACGCTTGTAAAAATGTGTATAAGTAGACTATTTGCGGAAGGCAGCTTAATCGTACGAGAACATTTGCCTCGGACAAGAAAATTTGAGTCGAAAGAATACTAAAGTTGAGAAGTCGAAAGTATTGCCAAAGTAAAATGTAAACAATCCTAGCCTTAAAGAATAGATTGTAAATAAAGAAACTTGGAATTAAAAGGATTCTGAAGTATATTTCTCTTGGAAATAATATCCACGATCTAGTGATACGGACCGTATCATAGAAAAGCGGAAATTTCTAACAATACCTTCTACGTGGGTATCAAATAAGAGGAATCGGTGAGTAGAACGTGTCAAGGTAAGTACGCTCAATCTAAATTAATTATGGAGAATTAATTTTTTTTTAACAAGGCCTTTAGGTGAGCCAAGAGGTGAAAGAAAAATTTTATCTCATTTACTTTTTTGTAACCATAAAAAAAACATGCGACACTAAAAATTTGAAGGGTGGTAGGTATGCGAAGTTCGCCCCCATCGAATATATCTTACTCTACTTGATAAATATAAAAAATAAATATAAACGCGTACAAAAAATAAAGAATGTATGTGATAGCTTTTTTAATAAAAAGGGAAGGAAGCATAAGTAAAATGACAAATGTCAAACCTCCGATGTGTTTTCAGACTACTGCGATCTTGAACTTCAGACTTTTGCTTTCGCAAAAATTTGTAGACTCCTCTAGTGTGCAGACTTTCCTTCAAAACACTCTTTCACTCTATAATATATAGAGGTCCAAAATTCGTTCAAATTATAGATTAAAACTTGCATTACGGAACGGAGATTGAGCTTGATCTTTTCGGCTTGTAATAAGAGTAAAAGCTCACAGGGTGAAACTTATCATGCCTTAGCGTAAAGGTTGTTGTGCATGTATGTATATGGGCAAATACGCTTGAAGAAAAGATAACATGATCTCACACCTGCGTCTCTTCACTTAAATTAAATAATTGTAAACAAGTAAAAATATATATAGCAAATCAGGCGCGAATTGTGAATGTAACTTATAAAAAACTTATAAAACAAAACGAAAACTAAAATGAAAATAAACGATAATCCCCTAAAATACAAATAGAAAAATATGAAAATAACAATGTAAGATTCTAAACAAAATGCAAGGACGACAAAGAATAATATACAAATATATAGCAAAGATAAGCATAATAAAATATTCCGTAGCAAATTAGCACGAAATGCTAAATTAAATTAAAAATAATTCCCAAATAAGTACAAGAGGAAAATAAAATATCTCAAAATTAGGGTATAACGTAATTCAAAAAATACATGAAAGGAACTCAAATAAAAATTAGACTTACCTTGTCTTAAAAACCACGAGCTGTGTTAGAATCAATGCATAATGTTTCAATTAAAATTATTCTTATTTTTCACACCGTCAAAAATATGTCACGGGGATACGCCCTCTCCAGTGGCCAGTACGAATGTTATCCGAAATCAAATAGATTACATTCTGACACGTAAATATTTGGAATAATCGTTAAAAAAGCCAGTACCTTCCCAGGGGCAGATGTGCCATCAGATCATAATCTTCCAGGGCGAAGGCAAACAATATCGAAAAACTAAAAGGATGTAAAAAATAGTCTGGCGTCGGAAATAATCAATAGGCTATATTCAAGCAAGTACAATGAAGATATATAGAGCGGTTTGAAAAATGCAACTGAAATCCTGAGAAATATAGCCGAGAATAAATTTGGTTTTATATGAAATAAGCAGAAGAATAAATGAATAACTGATGAAATAATGGAACTTATGGATGAAAGAAGAAAATGTTGCAATGTTAACGAAAATGAATACAATCGAATACAACGGACAATACGAATAAAGATACGATAACTGATGAAATATTGGAACTTATGCATGAAAGAAGAAAATGTTGCAATATTAACGAAAATGAATACAATCGACTACAACGGACAATACGAATAAAGATACGAAAAGGGAAGCATGTATGGATAGAAAACCAATGCTTGAAAAGACAAAGGCTTCAATCATTACATGACAGCTTTAACTTACACAAAAAACTAAAGGAAATTAGTGGTCTGCAAAGGAAACCAGCGCCGGCTGTTTTGACACATAATCGTGACAAAATAGTCAATAGTATTCAAGTCCTAGTCAAGAACTGTATATACGTGGTATAGATTATGAAAAAGCGTTTAACAAAAACAGGAAATTAATAGATATACTGAAAGGTGTTGGTATTGACGGAAAAGGTATACACTGCATCAGAACTTAGTATTGGAAACAAACATCGGATCTCCGTGATAAAAATGTCAGAACAAATTATTTTCCTATAAACAGAGGGGCTCGCCAAGGGGTGCGTATTACCCCTTCGTCTTCTCCACGTCTGCTTTAAAGTAATCTTCCACGAAACTATTCAAACGATCGAACTAGCAATTACGTTTAATTGATAATTCATCAATAACATCCGATCAATAATATACAGACGATTGTTGACGCTGTAAGTGATCAAAGAAGCAATTTTGGATTAAGCTTAAATATCAGCAAAATCAAATTTATGACTGTAATTCGAGCGAAAACTTCATATCCAAACGCCACTCTATCAATTAATAATGAATATATGGAAAGATTTTCCAAGTTTATACTCCTTGGATCCATATCACACGAAGGCTCGAGGAGCGACATGAAAAGAAGTATAGAAATTGATATCAGAAAATTGCAGCAAACCGGGAAATTGGCCTATCCCATCATCTTCATCTCATGAAATATATTGTATTGTCGGTGGTTTTGTATGGCCTAGAATCATGGACATTAAAAATCAGTGCAATGAACAGAGTGGAAGCTTTTGAGATGTAGTGTGACTGTAGAATTCTAAAGATATCGGCGCCAAATCGCATACCTAATGCTGAAATTCTGAGCAGAATAAACTCTGAGCGTGGGCAATTAAAATATGTTATAGAGCGAAAAATTGCGTATTTTCGACCCATGGTGTGTGGAGAAAAGTAGGAACTTCTACGCTTAATAATGAAAGCCAGAAATGAAATAGGCAGAAAACAAATGTCGTGGCTGCGTAATATCCCAAATTGGACAGGGATGAGAACCATAGATGAAATCATACACACAGCAAGGAGGCGAGAAGATTTTTGGACTTTAGTTCAATTTAACTAATTGATCCAAGAGACCTCGAAAACTGACGAATATTATGTGTCCGTTAACCACCAGATAAATAAAGCAAAAACAGAAAATTATTCGACATAAACTGTTTATGTATTGCTGTAAAAGCTATACGAATTTTTGGAATTTTCGCTCGAGACCTTAACGACGGACTATCTGAACTCTTTAAAATCCAAAGACGACGCGCTTGGAAATCCAGAAGCTGTGATTCAGCACTGCAAGCAATGTAATTAGTCGCACCACTAAGGCCCCTGGCCTAAAACTCACCACAAAAAATTAAATACGCCGAGAGCCTCCAAGGGCAACGCAAAGGTAGAATATGTACGTCATCTCTTTAAGCAACAAAGATTATTCCAAACGTTAACTAAAGAGAACAATGCACCTGAATAAACGATCGAAATACAAAAATACTGCGCTATTTATATTTCTTGCCGACACAGAAGCTAACAAAAACTTCATAAGGATTCACATATCTAGTAGCGCTGAACCATTTCGAAAACCTTTCCATTAAAAAACAAAAGCGGGAAAGTTTCTAATCAGTTAAAAGTACAAATGAAAATTCCTTAAAACCGCAGGAATAGATTCAGTAATAACTTTTTACGTGTAGCCAGAGTTAAAATTTTTCGATTCAATTATCAGCAATGGCACATTTAAGGAGACGGAGGCCATAACAGGCGGACTACCACCCTAACCCTTAGATTAGTCGTCGTTAGGAAGTTAATCATATAACACGAAATATGCCAAAGGAAATCCAAATTAAAGATCCTTTTAGAGAAATTTACTCCGTTGTTCGGTCCTCTTGAGCCCGGAGAAAGTGCAACGATATTAACCGGAGCTGAGATTAAGACGTCCACTGATGAGCTTTGAGACACCAAAAGTTATATCTATAACGCAAACATGCGATGCGCAGTCGATGAACAAATTTGCGACCTTTTAGAACAGGTGATCATTATCCATTCCAAAAGCTAATGTTCCCATTGGCACCCAACCCAAGAAACCCAAACCAAACGGGGAAAAACAATCCAAGAAGGGCCGTCTATTTGAAAAGATTGAACGCTGTATCTATTTCTGGTATTAATTCCATTCTTGCCAGTTTGGGTAGGAAAAAATATTTCACGACTGTTGGTCTAACGCCAGGATTTCATCAAATATCGATAAAAAAATCGGAAATTTCCAAAACCGCGTTCTGAACTCTGAACGCCAAATGGGAGTTTCTACGATTATCGTTTGGTTAGAAAATGACCCATCAACCTTCCACTGAATGGTCAACGACGTCCTACATAAATTTATCAGAAACATTTTCTACCTCTATACATGCCGATTGCATTACTGTTTTTAATAACAACGTCGATGACCATCTACACAATCTAGAAGATGTGTTGTCAAGGTTGTTAAACTCGAATCTCAGGTAAATCTGGAAAAAATCCAGCTCTTGGGTTTAGAGGTATAATTTTAAAATTCACAGGCTGACGCCTCCCAAAACGCTGAAAGACCTAAAAAGCTTCCCCGGCGTTGCATTTGATTACAATTTATGTACGCGGCGCGGAACCGTTAACGAACCTGAGTAGGAAGGAAAGCACTCAGATTAAGACGAATATATCTAAGAAGGTCTTGATAACTCTCACCGAAGAAGCACTGCAGGCTTTCAATGATCTTAAAACTTTGCTAATGTCATCGGAGGTATTAACAATACTCGACTTCGAAAAACCGTTAAATTTGACAAGCGATACACCGGCGCAACTATGCAACTAGTGCTGCCACAGCATTGTTTGGGGGAGGATAGCGTAGATCTCACGTGCTTCGAATAACATGGAGCAAAATTTCACTACTAGGTCCTAAACTACTTGCTATTATATTTGTATGGAGCCAAGAAGATAAGAATATCCACTGGTCATCAACCTCTAACATTTCCATGGAAGGTTACCTAACCAGAATCATAACACGGTCCTAAAAAGATGAAAAGCTACAACTGAGAAATATAATTGCGAACTCATATATAAGCCAGCAAAATCGGCGCCCTTTCGCGATTGGGATCGGATTTAAATCAGATCGACACCTTAAGTAATGAAGTTATAACGATAACATCAGAAATTAGATCAGTGTGGTCCTACAGTCGGACTTAAACCTTTGACGGGTAATGGGGTTAACGTATTCATTCTGACAGCACCACCCACTCTGCCGAACCAGATTGCAACCACCTAATTTCTAACGCAAAAGCCCTTCTAAACGCCTTTCGTATTAGTAATTACTGATTACAATTAGAAGTACTGAATGTTTATGTATGTTTAAATACAAAAGTGTGTTAACGGAATAAAAATGCCTGAACGATTTGTCATAAAATGAAATGAGTTATTTTTATCACACTTCGCTTCCTACAAAATCAGAATTACTCAATAGACGGTTGAAGACATAACTTATTCTCAGAGGATTTGCAAAACTATTGGGGACAAACACAAACGAGCCCATTGAAACCCAAGGAAAAATGGCCTGCAGATTTTAGAGAAATTTTACTTTCGTCGCATGAGACGTCTGATCACACAATATACCAAACGCCGAATGATTTGTGAAATAAATAAATACGGAAGGCCCCCTACAAACCAAAACACCAGCCAGCTCCTATCCCGATTTATTATTATTAACTTTACCCATGCACATATTAGATATTTTCGAAATTCAGGGCTTGAAATTTTTAAGCTGTGTTGCCAAGTTCTCGAAATTTGAAAATTATTTAAAATACAGAATCGATCTTCGACCCACTTAAAAAGGACGTTCCCCAAGGTCTTACACAATTTTGCTATACCACGCATGATTATATCGCATAATGAGAGGGGATCCCTAAGGCTGTCTTAATAAGATTTTTTGGAATTAAGACATATTCCACAAGTAAGCAAAGCAGCGAAGTAAATGAACAGTTGGAAACGCCACGCGACCCTTATTGAAATCTTTCGATGTGCGTGCAACGGAAGGAAAAATCTTGTGTCAAAGTTCTTGATCAAAATTGCAGTTGATCCTACCATTACGATATAAAAGAGAAACCATTAGACATTTTATTTAGCAGATCCAAAAGGTTTAATTATATGGACTTGGTCAACTTTCGAGTATGGGTTAATGAACATATTCGTTATCTTACCGAGTCCAATCGAAACGTTGGTAATGATCATTTAAACAGGAATCGGTCGGACCAGGTACAATAAACCGTGAAATACAAAACCAAAAGTCAAATCAACGTCTGCGATGAAATATTAAGAATAATATCACTCCACGGAACATAAACATAAGCTGACTTGTATGGTACGACAACTTTTCAGCTTTAGATAATTTTTTGACTCAATACACTCACGCCACATTGACCAAGGAAAAAAATAATTTTTTAAGGGCTTCTGGTAAAGCAAATCTTAGCTTAAACGACACAAGGTTTCCACTGATAACTTGACAATCGTTCGTGTGAACAAGGGAAAGAAAGACCATAATACCCAGCGAAAAAATTTGGCATAAGCCCACCATATATAGCTGATACAATAGAATTTTAACATAATCTATATCTTTCATATCGTAACGAAAATTAATCAACTTATTATAATTGTAAGCGGGAAATTATCTTAGATAATGACTTCGTCCCTCGTCGAAGAAACAGCCGACTATGAAAAATTTAAAAAAAGTTATTCTAATTAAAGATCGGGTCTATAATACGTGTCAAGCTTTTAAACGCATTTTTGTCAAAACCTAATTCTTGGAAACGGTACAAAAAACTTCTACAATTTTTGCTGTTTCCAGACGAATATTTCTAAAACATTTTCGAGAGAGATTTTCCTTAAATCAGTTCGTTGTTAGTCAAAGAGTGCTTTAAGTTCAAAATAAAAATTTGTAAATCATTCAAAAATAAAAATTTGTAAAAACGTCCCTATATATATCTAGCTAAACATACCGTCAAAATTGTACTTTGTTTAGAACAACTCCAATGCATTTGTTAAGAACAACAGTTGTACATACATAAGTGTATGCAATATTAAGAACATTAATTCTATGCATCATCATAATTGAGTAACATGCTACTGCACCTAATCTTTAATTTTATTCAAAAAGGAAAACGAAAAAGTATATACAAAAATGAAAAACCGATCACATTGTCTATAACTTAAGTAACTTTTCGGTTTGTTAAATGTGCTTGCATACGTTTGTGTAAAAGGAGTGAATGCATGCATTTTGTTAGTCTAAGCACAAATGTGTTATTTTCCACGGGAAAATATTATTGTTAGTCGTTTCCATTGTTCTATAAATATGCAATAAAATTTTGGCATGATAGTCAGTCGACTAAAATCAGGGCATGGTGACTTATTTAATTAGTTTCATATCCCCTTCAAGTTCCAAATGCTTGAAAAGAAAAATAGGCAAAAGGTATGAAAAATAGTGTCAGTCCAAATTTATATGTTTGGACTGATCAACACTAACTCACATCTCAACAATTTTGTTTTATAAACATGTATGGGTTCTATATTGTAATAGCTTTCGGGAATAGCTGATCTTTGGGAATAACTAAAAGAAATTTTTTTTCTTCTTTTTTTAATTCTGAATAAAATTTCCTTTCCTTGACACATTTTATCCTTCATAGCTTATGGGCCTTCCGCGAACTTATTTGCAATTGTTTGTAGTGGTAACTGTTGTAATAGTGAGCGCACTTTTTCGTTTTTCTCGTTCCATTTCGTTTTATTTTGTATATAAACACAGTGTCAAATTGTTGTCTTAACAACAACAATTACTATGTAATACGTAGAACATGCATACGAAGAGAGTACTTGTATATGCTAGTAATCAAAACAAACTTGATCCATCTTTTCTGAAAAAGAAAAAACAGAAAGAACGGATGAGGGGGAAAAAATCTAACCTGCATTAAAAGAGCATTTAACTATATAAAGAAATGTACCACATCTTCTGAAGCGTGAATCCATAGATAGTTTATATAAACGTTTAATGGCTCTCAAGATGGAGGAAAGTGACGGCTTAACAGACTATGTCAATCAGTGTTGTGAAATTGTTGAGGAATTAGCAGATATCGGCATTGAAATAAATGATGAATAGTTAGTCACCATTTCGTTGTCCAACCGTTTTGATGAATTCGAAAACTTTTTTATCGCTAAAGACATGCGTTTATCTCCCTACGTGTTCTGCATTGAAGTGTAAGCTTTTAGAGGAAGGCGAAGTGCGATGTAATAGTTGAAACTATGCAATGGCAGACGGAAGAAAAGAAGCACAACAACCACCCGCTACGTGAACAGGTCAGAAAGTTTAGGCGTGACAAAACTTATCTATTAGTAAGTGCTATCTACGTAGTCAGAAAGCACATTAAACTAATAATTGTCCAAGAAGGTTTACTAAGAAAGAAAAGCACAAATCGTTTATAATATTAGCGGCGATAGAAATTTTGTCCGAATCACATGGTATTTTGACTGTGGAAACAGACATCATATGTATAACAATATCATTTATAATATTTAAAGAGTTCAAGGAACGAAATTCGCTAACCGGCAACAAATCTATCGTAGTGACGGGTAGAAGCGATGTTTTGCTTAGAGACGAATTTGCAAACGTTTCCTTTTGATTACAACTTTAAGGCAATTTTATTTCGATGAATACAATGGATGAAAACGATATTTCTAAACATTTTTCCGGTAAAATTGTATTAATTAAGTACACGAAGGTTACTATACTACTTAAGTTAATTAAACCAAATAGTTTGTTCGTGGGTGTAGAAAACAATAACATATCTATGCAGTTGGTGACGATAACAAGCGTTCATGGTCTTTTGGAGCCGTCAAAAAAGCAAATCGGACGCAATAAATGGACTTAAGCTAACAAAAGGCGCCAAAACGCGATACCGGTGCATTAGGAAAGATACATTCGGTAATTTTTTTGAAATACGATATATTAGATTTTATCTGATGTTTGTGGTCCAATTAAAGTCAAATCCGAAGGCAGCTACAACTATTACATCACATTTATTGGCGATAAATCTAGACGTATTTCCGTATACTTGCCTAAAACCAAAGATTAAGTGTTCGAGCGGTTTAAATTATTTTCGCTGCAGAGTGAGCGCAAAAATAGAAGATTAAACAAATAAGAAGCCATAAGACGCGACAACAACTAAAGACAATTGACAGTGCCCTGCACACTTCAGCAGAATGGTGTTGCTGAGCGGGCAAGTCGAGCTTTTGTAGAGATGGCTTGCTGCGTGCTACCAATAGCTTTGGGTGAAACCAGTAGAAACTGCAGTTTATTTGCGCAATAAATTTGCCGCTACAAGTGTAAATGGTAAAACACGTTACAAATTATGGCACGGAGGAAAATCCAAGGTGAGTAACATTACAATAGTTGGATCAACTGTTCGAGTCAAAGGGTGAAGAGTTCATTATAATTGGTTACTCAACGGCTTCAAAAGTGTATCGGATTTTTCATCCGAAATCTCGCAAAGTATTACGTTGATCTAGCAGAAACTAAGATAACGACGTATAGAAAAATAATTTGGTTGTGTGTAGCTGAAAGATCTCCTAACAACCAAAAGTGTAGATAATAGTACAAGACTAGATGACGATGAAGGTTATACACATAATAAGGGCGAAGACGGGTAATCCTTTCTTAAGGGGAAGGAAAATGGTACTGGTGATAACCATGGAAAGTGATGTGATTTTCAGAAGGAGAGACCCAGGAAGACCTAAATTTGTATGTAATGGTAAGCCGGACAACCCGAATAAATGACATAACGTCTTGAGTATTGTCTATGCACCATAAACAGAAAAAGATGTTTTATCAAGCCCGTGCTCAGCTGATTGGAGAAATGCACTGAAGAGTGTGGAAATCTAGTTATTGAGAAACAAAATAAGACTTGGGTGGATTTTCCGAACAGCCGTAAAGCCATTGGGTGCAAATGAGTGTTTACGTTTAAAGATGAATATGCGTTTAAAGATGAATTACGTTTAAAGATGAATATGCGATGAATACGTTGGAATATGCATAGCCAAATTGATTGCGAAAGAATATAATGAGCAATTTGGTGGTGATCACAAAGATGCTTTTTTCCAGTAGAAACGTGCTCTACGATACTAACAACGTGCGTCAAAGATTATCTTCGTGAAACAGCCGTTGAAACGCGCCCTTTCTACATAAGAAATAACAAGACGGAAAATTAAGATTACCGATTATGTTAACGATACGCTCATTGGGTGCAAGCATAAAAATCTTTTGGGAAACACAAAAATTCAAATTACGGTTGAATTTGAAATGATGGGCAAAGGCCGCCCGCATCATTTCCTTGGACTGAAAATTGAACGGAACAAGCTTTAGGTTCCATTACGGTCGGATATGTAACGTAATAGCGTCTATATCCTTCCTGTCTATCTATAAAAATTATTAACCGCATTAAATTTTAAGGCAACTTGAAAATGCCACTTTAGGAGGATTGCAGACGTATGCGACGATGTACGTGCTTTTGCTGAGTTGGCTAGTTCGTGAGATGTGGGTGTGGATTCATATATTTGGCTCACTGACACTCCTCAGAATATTGCAACTAAATTGTACATTTTCTTTGGCAACCATCTAGCGTACAATTTTCCGTATACTTTGTGCTTTAAAAGTTTCATCCAATGGAGGTCTCCTTTTGTAGCTTGAGACATTAATGCAGTGTCTTTTGTAAAGCTGAGTTTTCATGACTAACATTGTCGTCTTGCATCTTTCTCTATATCATACCGTAACACAAACAAATTAAAAAAAAAAGTTTCTTCACAATTTATCTTTCCAGTTTTTAGGAATTAGTTTATTGCTTAGTATTTTTATTTTTCCTCATTTACATAAATGTTACTTTTCGGAAAAACATATATTAGATGAAAAAGTTTCTTCTAGTTCGCATATATATTTAGCACTCTGTGCCTTTCATTAAACGCTCAAATCTGTTTTGTTTGTAATTATATATCAGCAAAGTAAACTTCTTCGAAACTCATTTTTGCACTTTTCTGTTATTATTGTTGTCATTGCTCATTTTACAAAAATATATTATTAAGATTTTACATTTAATGTGCTTTTTATTTTATTTTCCTTTTCTTTTTAAAAAAAATTCCTCATCCTTTAATGGCTCTACTCTCTCCCATTCTAAAAATCAAGCCAAAGTCGACAAATCGACAAAAATGGCGTCAAGACATCTCTCGTCATTAAATTCTTTCCCTGCGAGGACTTAACAGCCTGTCAGTGCACACCCTTTTTAACACTAGAAAGACTGAAACTTACTATATACCTACATCGCCCAAAACCAGTCGAAATGACTGCTTTCTAAAACAATAACTAATGAGTAAAATAATTTATTTAAAACTAATTTTTAATATTTTTTTATATTATTTAAAGTTATATAATATGTTATTAGTGAATATTAAATAATAAAGAAAACAAGAAAAATTATTACATACATTACGTCAATTTTTTCTCAACTTAAATTAAATTTGTTCATACGTATATTTTCCATAAACACACATATTGCATTTTTCACAAATATTAATCGTTTTGTTATTATGACAAAGTCGCACTTAACAACTTCTGTATCGGTTGGGATAGTTTGCATTTGATGAAGTTCCAGCTGGCCTCTATGGATATTCAGGGTCTTGCCAAATCAACCTTACCAACAACAAAGCTTGTGCTATTAAAAAATTTAATAGTTTCCGGTAAAAGTTTTTTGTTACTTTTGTGAGTTTTCACGAATTTATGCTTCGAAGTTAGAACAACCACTTTCTTATTTGGTTTGGTAGTAGAATGGAAAAACGTGGCATGTTATCCATTTTTCGTTTAGATGCTTCGGTTGGTAGTTCGTTTTCGTTTCCTTCAGTAGTTCAACTAGAGTTGTTTTTTTAGAGTTGTGTTTTGTCGCTAGCGACAAACTGGCGAAAAAGTTTTCGGCCGTAATATTTCTTCCACATTCTATATATGTCTGGACAAATTTCTTAACAATATACTCACTCAGAAGCTTTGACGATGGTCATTGTTCATTTCTCCCCAAATAAGGAAACCATTCAAAACATGTTTGCTGCTAACGTCTGATACAAGCCAGCATTTTATGCTAAATGTATTGGGTTTATTAGGTATGTACTGCGTAAACCTACATCTGGCTTTTGAAGGAGATAACCAACTGTTATATTTTGCTCTGGTTTATAGCAAGCTTGACTCTTTTCAATGAACTTTTTCGATATTTTTGAAACCAAGGCAAATTTATCTGTTTTGAGGTGCTTACTCGGTTCTTCTGTCAAACCGAAAAAATCATAGAATTTTCTTGAACTTTCCTCTCGCCACAGTTTTTCTAAAATATTCGGGACCCCACTTTGTTGACCATAAATACCTCAATTTTAAATGTGTTATCTCCTGAGCTCCACGATTACACAGAATCCCAATAAATGCACGTATTTCCGATAACAATACTGTTCAATCATTTCTCAAAATGCGGCAACCTTCGTTTCTGTGCACACTCTTATATGTTTTATAATATGATTATATATTATCAACGAAAATGCACTGATAACATTATCTGTCATAATATTCCTTTTTGCATAGCTTTTTGGCCCTTCCAAATCCTTGAAAATACAAATAGATGCTAACTTACTTCCTTCGTCAAATTTTGACCACACAGTACCATTAGCATCTGTTTTGATTTCCTGAAAGGTGTTTTCAGTTTCTTCCCACAACTTTTTCTGGCCATATTGATGACTATGATGATTATGGTGAACACCATAATTCTCTAATAAAGACTTGAACTAGACTTGAACAGGGATGACTTAAATTGAACGCCGTTGTCAGCCGTAATGATTCCGGTAAGCCAAAGATGTGGAATACACCTTTTTCTAGGAAAGCTACTATATTTTGGTTATTAAGCTTTCTGATAGGTTCGAGAAATTGAAACTTGGTGAAATGATCGAGGACGATTATAATACTAAAGCTACCAGAAGATGATCTAGAATAGGGACTAATAAATCAAGATGTAATCTTTGAAAAGGTCGCATGGAGATTGTGGGTTGACCCATAGGTGGTCTTAAAATTTGGTTCGGTACTTTCGTCTGCTCAAAAACATCCCAGGAAGAAACAAAATCTGAAATTAGTTTAACCGTTTACGGCCAGTAGAAAAACGTTTTTAATGGAGAAATGATTTTGGCTATGTCGCCATGAGCACTCAATGGATGTTCATGAGCATGTTTGATTAAATCATTTGTAAGCTCTGATGGACCCCATAATTTCCACGAATTTTACTCTTGTCCTGTAGCACACTCGGTCCGTTTGTACATAAAAGCGTCTCAAATCTCTACATTCGGTAATTATTCTAAACTTTACTTAAACCGATCTACTAAGGACAAATATTGTGGTAATTGAAACATAACGGAAGTCAAATCTATTTCTATATCAATGATCAATTCTTCTAAGAAGTACTTATCCATTTGTAAACTATTAACTTCTTCAAAGTTTTCTGAGTGAGCACCAGACAACAAATCGAGTACCTTCTCGATGTTTAGTTGAGAAGTTGAAACCTTGCGATTTCAACGACCATCTAGCCGATCGACGGTGAAGATCCTATTTAGTAGTGAGACATTAGCTAGTTGACAAAAGCGTGATCCGGTATAACTTCAAATTCATGCCCTTCTATATAGGCTTGAAACTTTTCATAGCCAAGAAGGCTGCTAAACATTCTTGTTCGGAGACTTCTTTGAGCATGGTTAAGCTTATGAAACATGTAAGCAATGGGAACTTCTTCTCCATTTTCATTCTACTCTACTAAACTACTCAATATTCCCTCGATCAACGGCAGAGGATAAGCTTCTTTAACCGTAAAGCTGTTTAGGGCTTTACGATTCCTCTATAACTTTTCGAGCAAGCCTCCTTTAGATTTCCTCAAACAGAAGCCTTTTCACTGCGGATGACGCCGCGAAATGACGCTGTTTATCGTTGCTGGTATGGATAGTATGACAAATAAGTGAGGTCCTGTTCAATTCTCCGGTTTTGTAGCATGGGATTGCACGTATAACACCTCATAACTTTTCAGCGTGTTCTATTTTCTGTAAGGGCCAAAGCCACCCCGCTCGTTTTGGTCACGTAGCCTAAACCCGTATGTTAATATCGCTAGTTATAGGTGTAGGTATACGTAAGTTAGATTGATAAGATCGTATTTGCAATAGTAATAGTGTACCGCCGTACGGAGAGCGCCGGAAAGATAAAAAGAAGAGGACTTTCGTTTTGTTGGTTCCGTTTCGGATTCTTCTTGACCGAACCGCCGCTGAGATAAAGTAGGTAAACGCAAGAAAACTGAAATGGGGAAAACGCGACACAGGTGCCAAATTCGATCTAGTAGGGATAGGGAATCGTCCGTGCCGTGCGTGGGCAAGTGACGTTAGGCACTTCAAGTTAAAAGCATTTTAAGTTTGATCGTATGTTAGTAAAGGAGTTGTATTAGAATATGATTGAGTCTTGGAATATCTTCTTATTGAGGTAAGGAAGCCTGATATAGCCACTGAGGCTACCCCAGGACCATTATAACCACCCTCAGAACTCGTACTCTCTGTACTCAAATGGTGATCTGTTGTGATATGATGATTTTAATGCATTATAAGAAAAAGCTGAAGCTCTGCCCAACCTTTCGTAGAAAATATCTTTGGCGAGACCAAAGGTGCTAACGAAATCAATTCCTAAGCATATGTACTTCTTAAAAATCCACGAATTTTATAAATTTTGATGTCAAACTTTTGCCAAATTTTTCGCCGCCACGCCCACTACATAGAATAGAAACCGAACCGCAAAAAAAGTCGCGAATATATGAATGAAACTCTTCAAAACTCCCTCAGCCATAAGAACGTCTTCAGAAATTCTCGTGAATATAAATAAAGGCGAAGAAAGCTCTATT
Organism: Glossina morsitans morsitans; assembly: GCA_001077435.1. NCBI lineage: Eukaryota > Metazoa > Arthropoda > Insecta > Diptera > Glossinidae > Glossina > Glossina morsitans. Next base: position 10,294 of record CCAG010019858.1, on the reverse strand, counting down.
TGATCTCTTTAAATTTCAAAATTCGCGACACAGGTGCCAAATTCGATCTAGTAGGGATAGGGAATCGTCCGTGCCGTGCGTGGGCAAGTGACGTTAGGCACTTCAAGTTAAAAGCATTTTAAGTTTGATCGTATGTTAGTAAAGGAGTTGTGTTAGAATATGATTGAGTCTTGGAATATCTTCTTATTGAGGTAAGGAAGCCTGATATAGCCACTGAGGCTACCCCAGGACCATTATAACTACCCTCAGAACTCGTACTCTCTGTACTCAAATGGTGATCTGTTGTGATATGATGATTTTAATGCATTATAAGAAAAGGTGCTAACGAAATCAATTCCTAAGCATATGTACTTCTTAAAAATCCACGAATTTTATAAATTTTGATGTCAAACTTTTGCCAAATTTTTCGCCGCCACGCCCACTACATAGAATAGAAACCGAACCGCAAAAAAAGTCGCGAATATATGAATGAAACTCTTCAAAACTCCCTCAGCCATAAGAACGTCTTCAGAAATTCTCGTGAATATAAATAAAAGCGAAGAAAGCTCTATTTGATCTCTTTAAATTTCAAAATTCTTTCAAAAATATTGAGTTCATGGTCGTTTGTGTTTAATCAAAGCGCCTCGACCCATATGCCAGTCAATTAAAAAAAAAAAAATTGGCAATCTTGGAAGGATTCATTAACTGTCTATATATAAAAAAAGGTCGGTCGGACCTCTTCAAAAATAAAGCAAACTAATTTTTTTTAAAAGAAAAAAAAAAGAAAACGTATAAAAAAGTCCGCGTCACTGCTGGAAATATATTTTTACATATTACTGAAAGACTACAATTTGATGAATTTTGAGCATCCTTGCTATCATTTGCCTACAAAAAGTATAGAAGAAAATTAAGAAACGCGTGAATTTGTGCACATACACGACGGCCATTTGAAAAGTTTCAGGAATAAAACGAAGTTGTAAATGAATCTCATTGATCCAATCTACTAATACGTCACGTACGTTAGCATTAACCACTTCTATATTTAACAATTGGTAGTTCGAAAGAGATAATCCAACACAGTGGGATAAGATTTCGGGTCTTCAAATTTCGTTTTTTTTGTTACTTGTTGGTAGTGCCTGCTGTTTTACCACAATAGCAGTAATACCAGTCAGTAATGGATTTAATAATTATTATTTTAAAATAATTTATGAACAAAACTGTAATCGATGGAAGCGCTTCCGAGGGAACCATATGTAAGTCGTAAATATGTTATACAATTTTTTTTCTCTGTAATCAATATTATTATACTTTTACAAAACATAAAAATTTAATTTAATAATAATTAATTAGTTAGTAGTTTAATGTATAATACCCATTTACTTAGTTAATTAATTCTCTGTCAATTGGTTGACTACAAAAAAATTCACAATGAACCCTAAGGTTGTGATATGATTTCCCGAAGAGGACTGGGCGTGGGCTAGGAGGCTGTTTAGATCGATTTAATTTATGCTTGTTAATAAAATTATAACCTGAAATTTTGAAAGTGCACGCGAATAAAATAATAATTTTTTGTGTAGCGCGAACGTTTGTTTCAAATTAGGCTTCCACACCCGCTCCAATCCGACGGGCGCAGTCCGGTTTATCGCGTGCAAAAGTAAAAAAAGCACGGAAAGCACAGGTGTTTGGCAATACCTTCACTTTTGCGAAGGGAGAAGAATTTCTACCACAGATAACACAGTTGCGCAGACGGAGACACAAACAGTCTAAAAAGCTTAGGTGCACTTCGAAATTGACTCTGATCAGCAATATATACACTTAATGAGGTTTTTGAAGCTCACCTGTAAGCGTTATCAAGGTTTTGATAAAAAAATTATGTTTTAAGGCATTACAATGTTGGGTAGGCGTGATAAATATTTTAATTTTGTATAAGTACAAATTATTTTTATTAAATAAATATATTTGTATTAAATTTAGTACAATAATACAACTTTATTAAAAATTTTCCCTTTTTTTCAATTAATCAGTTAATTCAAACAATTAAAAGAAAGGAGGTATTCATAGAACGGAAGAGGTAAAGTAAGGAGGTATTCATAGAGCGAAAGAGCTAAAGTAAGGAGGTATTCCACCGTAATCCGTGCAACACACAGAGGGAAACTGTTTTTTCATCGGTTCTGTACAATCCACCTGGGAGAAGCAGCTTGATATCTAAAAAAACGAAGCACGCAAGAAGACAGAAAAAACGACGATCTCCCAGAAAAATTCGCAAACCGTAAGCAATATTACTATTGGTATAATGATATCCGTTCATACGTATATATAATATATATGCACGCATCTGTTATATATACATTAATATATATTAATAATTACATCGATATATGTATATATAGATATATGTACATATATATATGTATGTATCTATATATATATGTATGTATATGTAAAAAACGTTGATATTACTTTATTTGTATTAGAGATATAACACTAATGTTTATTAAAAAGTGTTATTATTATTAATTTAGACAGGAAAATAAATTCTAACCCTCAAGTATCTCTTGAGATCTGAACCCGCGGGGATCGAGTTGTTGGTCGAGATCCTTTGTCTATTCGGTCAATCAGGTGCATTTATTAAAAAGTAATTCAAATTCACGAGTAATGAAATATATATGAAATAATAATAAAAGTAGAGTTTGATAAATGTATTATTTTACAATTTACTTCTACTTAATGTCTGTGCGACTTTAGAACCTTGCCCGTCGACTTCCACTTAACGACTATCTGCTTTCTCTTTGTTTCTCTGCAACATCATTTCGCTTGTTTTACTCTTCGTTTATTATATCAGTTCTCCATAGCTGACCGCTGTTCTAGGCCTTTACAGTTTACATATATATATGCGTGTATATGTACAATTTAAATAAAGTACTAAGAACAAAGGAAGATATATTCTATCTGGCTTTGTTTGATTTAGGCTAAGTTTTAGTGTTATCAGGATGTGTTGATTAAGGGATAAAAAAGTGCAGATACTGCTGTGTTTAAGCTTAGTCCAGCACAATACCAGAATCAATGAATTCAAAGAAACAAGACCAAAATTTTCAAAATATGAATGTGTACTGACAACGAACCAAATTGAGGCTCTACTTGCTCCGTAATCCATTTCTATGGTGGCATACGATAGATCAAGGTTCAGTCCAGCCATTAATCAGAATCTGGAGTGGGTTTAGGGTTGTCGTTATCGACTAAACTCCATATCATATGTGGTATTCGATAGAGCCCGAGTGTTAGCACGATATCGACCGTAAAATATCATATTTTGGCTCAAAAAAAATATCTCTCCACCTTCATGTTTAAAAAGAAAATAAAAAAAATATCGGTACAAAAGCGCATATTTGGTAAAATAATTCGACATGGAAGATTACTTAGTCTTAGAAATTCTAAATTGCTGGCAACAATTATAAAACCAAATAAACATTGTTGTGGCTTTTACCTGTAAGCGTTATAAAATGTGAAACGTGATAAATGAATATGGAATTAACTAAAAAAATTTTTAAAACACCAAAAAGTGGAAAATGTAGAATTATTAGAAACTATTTAAAAAGTACCGTGCTATTTATGACTTATTTCACTAATGTATGACTATTCAAACAACTATAATCGGGAGGTATCAAGCTGCTAAGAAAAAAAGGACTAGACAATTTAACAAACAGTGATATATTTCTATTTGTATTTAATACATTTCGAACTTTTCAACTATTTCTTTTTTAAATTTTCTATTTGGTTTATTTCATCTTCTTCCCATTATGATTAAAAGCGAAGAACGATAACTAAACTAAATTTCCTTCTTTTGTGCATTGTCTTGAGGTATTCCTGCTTTCATCGAATAGACGCTTAAATGTGGATCACTTTGACTCTTTTTCAGAAGCGGTTTCTGTAATGGTAAGCAAAGAAGTGCCACGTAGTAAATGTCAAAGCTGTGATGCTTGTTGAGGCCAAAATCGTAACATTAAAGTAGCATTGACATGGAAGAAAATTGCTCAGTCATCAAATAATAATACAAATGATAGACCACAAATTTTTGGTATCTGGTCATTCCTTTCTATCGAATTACCGTCATTTTAGGTCGATGCAAATAAAAATAAGAAAAGGAAATTGCATCTACAACCCTGATCGTTGTAAATTGATAGAAGAGCGTAGAAGGAAAAATATATTTTCGGCAAAACGAGTGTCGTAGCCGGATTATATTTGCACGGAATCACTAGGAGAGTCAACGACAAGAAGAGTAAAAAATATCCTGGGCGAATCTGTCTCTTGGCTGAAAATTCAATTGATGAGACTCTTGAAAAATCAACCTTATAAGAAGTATAAAACTTCCATAAAATTTCTTTAGATGATTTTCAATTCCACGTTTTCGATATTTCACCTAATGGAGGAAGACCTAAAATATGCGAAATATTAAACTAATTCCATTATACATCGCCACTAGACCAGTAACGGAAGAAAAACATGAAGATATTATGTGTTTACTACCATTCATCCTTCCAGATTTTCAAAATCGTGTTCAAATTTAAATTTTTTATCTAAATTTGTTCTTTTTTTGTAAATTCTCGTACACGAATTTTGTTCTTTAAGTAAACCCTCTTAAAAATGTCAATTGGAATAGAGTTTAGGCGTTCGGATCTCTTTAGGTTTTAGAATATATATAAGTACATATGAGTGTTTATAAATTAAAAATTTAAAATAAATAACTAAGTAAATAGTAAAAAAAGAGAAAGAAATAATAATATCGAATATCTTTTGGTTAAGCTTATTTGATTGGTTCAATTTTATATATGAAAGGCCAAAAAGTTATAACGCTTTTGTGCTCTAATGTTGTAATGATTAAAAAATATATAGATCCACATTTTTCTTTTGTTTACAATAAAGCGTGCTAGTGGTTGAGATAAAAATTTATAAAATTCTTTTGTAGTCGTGTCAACATTAAGGTTAGATATAGTTAATTAGTGTATATAGAGAGAGAGGAGAAAAAAGGTGCAACGGTTTTACTGAATGTAAATAGGTATATAGTACTTACTCGTTCGGTTTTTGAAGATTTATTAAACTCTCTTGATTGCGGCTAGAAGATCGGAAAGATTTTCGATTAACAGATTCCAAGTAAGCCGCTGGTGTCTAACCTTCACAGTTGATTTCTAATATGCGCACATACCACCAGCCGGCACAACCCACTTTAAGGAATTCGACTGCATCTCCTTCGTGCATTGAGTCTTCCGAATGGTCCATCGCCATATAGTCGGCTAGAGCCACATATTTACTGCCCGACGTACTGTTGTCCTCAATGGTTGGCATTTCACATTTCCTCGCTATTTGAATAATCTGAACTCCAGCCACAAGTTTCATTATAATCTTTATCCCCCGTACTTGTTGTCGTTAGACTATTCGCACTAATTATAGCTGAGGATATATAATTATCGTCACTATTGCTGCAATTGGAATTACGGTTTGATGATTCGAACGAGGCATCACAGCTAACAGTGCATTGCGTTGCTCCCAGAAGTATATTGGGTATATCCCAAGAAGTTATTTGTCTTAGGCCTCGATGACTTAAGCTATATTGTTTGATTTTTTCACCTTTTAATTCTTCTAACTGATTGAGTAACACTGTCTTGATTTCTGCCACCTATTTATTTTTGATTTCGATTGTTGGCGCTTGTAAAGTATGGACTTCTTGGCGTCCTTGTAACCAAACTTCAAAACGTTTATTGTCACCACGCACCGACTCGGTAAGACCAATTTGTGACATCTTCAAATAATTTTTGAACTGATAGATGCTCTTATTGTGGCCCGGTTTTGAATTTTGTTTACAAAACAGCCTGGATTTTCGGTATAAAAAGATATGCCTTTGTTGCGGTTTAATACGTAAACGTATATCTCGCTTCGATTCGGACCAAGCTTGGAAAGAATCTTGCAATAATAGTTCATCTTGTTGCGCGAGATCGGTCGGAAATCCAGTTATAGCCACTTGATTCATAGAATCGTTGATACATTTTAACACGACTAACATGCAGTCTAAGGTTTTTTGTAATTCTTTGGTATAACTCCCGCTATCGCTAAAGCGTAACAAGTATTTCAATAATAACTGATATTCCGTTGTACGGTGCACAGGTTTCAATAGATAAACGGCCAGCGGTAGTTTGTGACCTAAATGCTTTTGGCATTCTTGCAGAAAGAGATGTGTATCAAATAAAGTGTCACGTAAACGTTTTGAACGAGGTATATTTTGACAGTGAAACGAGTACAAACGATAAAATGTATCTGGCCTTTGCACAAAACATAAAGCCACAAATCCTGTGGTGGATATACAATTCTCCTAATCTTGCAAGCTAGCCGGGACTAAATGAATCATTTCCTCTGAATGCATTTGATCGCAATAACCCTGCTGATTTTGTATATGATCACCACTATCCAAATTACAAGTGTTATCACCATTTAACGAAATTCCCTCATCCACAATACCATCCATAGATCGTGGACGTAATTCATGTATAACACCAGTTTTATGGTTTCTGCGTAACAAATTTGGTGCTCCGCCAGGTGGTTGTGGTGGTACAGCTGGTTATGGAGTAACTGTTTGCACTGGTCGTGATGGTTTTAAAGCTAATTTTTGCTGGCTGGCAATACGTTTATCACACATCAACGACACATCATCAATTCTTTGCAAAACTTGAGATACTAGGGCTTTGATTTCAGATGTTGTACTCTCTAAAAAGAGTTTTTTAAATTCACTCGGACTAGGTAGTTTAAAATCACTAGCCAATTCAGCAGACGTTGAACACTTTTCAATGCATTGTGACGTTAACAATTCAACACCATTAGTGCACCATTCATTTGCCGTTTCAACTCTTTCAATGAGTTGACGATTCTTATTTAAAATTTCTAAACATTTCTTAACTCGTTCACTGCTAATGTCACAAATACGCTGCAATTCATCGCATTTGGGTTGAACAATTTCCCAAGGATAAACACCACGTGAACCGATAAGTTTTTGTCCGGCTATTATAGCCTCGGCTGCTTCATCAATATCTTTACTGCAGTGTTGCTCAAACGTTTTAGTCTCTTCGATAAAACAATCGACACGTGCCACAATTTCGCCGATTTCAGTTATTTACGAAACATTTTTCAAATGATTATCAAAAGCGCTCTGTAAGTTCCTGAAACTATGTTCGAATCTTCTTAATTCCAGACATTACTGCAGGCGATTCCGATGCGAACGCCAGAATTCATCGAAACGGCGTTCAGTCTGTTCCAATTGTACCAAAAGTCGGACTATGGAACTAACATTGCCGGTACGTTCTGAAAATTCTTTAATCTCATCACTTGATTTGATATTGTTTAGTAAAATTTCGCCATTCTTGGCAGCAGCTAATATCTCGTCTTTTAATCTTTCATAATCTGTCCCCTGATCATCGAGTAGTTTTTGAGTAGCTTCCACCGAATTCAGAAATTCAGTATCGTGTATGGCTTGCAAATCATTTAATGCTGAACATATCACTGAACGGCAACGATATTCATTTTTGGAAAATTTTGTACTTACTTCTGAAATCGCCTTTTGAAAGAGGCCAGATGGCCGTAGAACGTACACCACATGTATAATCTTAAGAGTCTTAAGAACTCATAGTTTTTTACTGCTATATTCAGTTAATTTTGAAAGCGGTCTAAGCCAATTCAAAGTTTAATAGCAACTTTTTGGTATGAAATTTACACAAAATTTCATATTCATAATAAATTTCCATTAATCAAGACTAATTAAAGCGCCGCATAATATAAAATCTTTTTTGATTAAACAAATGTAATTCATTAAATATCTTGGAGCAAGAAATGTATGACTTAGACCACTTTCATAATTATGTGCACATATGACCATTCAAATCCGTGAATAAGATATCTTTGACTGACTTATTGTGCAACATTTTTTATAAACTGAATAAGTTGATGTTTAAGTGTGGGTCTTGCAGCTACGAAATACCGTCCATTACCGCCCATAATCCTGCGAGGGGGTCCCATTCTCTCTGCGAAGCGTGCAAACACGATTAAAAAAACTGATGTTGACAAATCGGAACACAATTCCAGGCGTGTGTTCTTTGTAGAAACGCAAACAAGTATACACATATAGCCCTTGAAGTAAGGGGCTTTATATAAAGATGGATCTTTTTTTCGACCTAAAATTCTATTTCAAACGTACGAGACAATAGCTGACAACTTGCATGCCCTAAAAATTCATGAAGACAAGTTCAATGTAGGGTATGGGAACGCGAACATGGTAACAATATGGAAAATTTTTCACTATGTTTTAGTAGATTTGCCTTTTTAATCTAAAAACGTGTTAACCGCTTTCACTGGGCCCCGTTTTGTGAAATAAACAACACCTGAGTGTAATGCGCTTATTGAAATAAATAATTCTTTACAAATGTTATTTCAAGTTACACTAATTGAATATTTTTCTGGGGATGTTCATCTCGATGCTTGTGAAAAGAATGTTTTACAAAGCGAAACACATAAGCGATAACATGTATACGAAGAAAGTCTATCGAGAATATTTTCATGGATGACAGGTACTTGAAAAACTACTGTTGGTTTTATTTTATAAGGTTCAGATGAGAACAAATTCAATCGATATTTCGATTTGGATTTGGGGAGATAAAGTAACCACGACGGGTTAACCCATCAAGAATTGTGGAGCGAATTGTGCGAATGAAAGTTTCGCGTGCCCGTATCAGATGGATTGGGGAAAAATGCATAATAAAATTGTCTTATTGCATAGGACTATTTGTATGATTCAGGAGATGGACATAAATGTGAAACGAACCAGCATGAGCTGAACGTTGTCCTTCTCAAAAACTTTACAAGAACAGTAGACTTATTTTCTTTTTTTCAAAAGAGGAAATGTATTTCTAAAAAAATATTTTTAAAAAAATCGTAAAAATAAAAATATTTTTAAAAAATTCACAATTATATTAGAAGATAATCACCCATAAACAATAACAAATGCTTTATTAATATCTTGGGACAGCATTTTCACCATGCAGATAGAAAACTATTTTTGAAGATGGCATACTAACATTAGGTGCTTCGTTCGAATTGTTGATGTTTCCATTATTTCCAGTAACCGCTGAAGTGAAAACAATAATTTTGTCGCGAATTGTTCATGCCGAACTTTTGCAGGTTACGAAACCTCTAAAGTATACAACAGCAATACTAAGTTCATACATACTTCGTTACGTGAAGTATGTGTATTTGTTTTAGATGTAACCGTCTGTGGAGTGTCCGTGGGACAAAAATTTAAAGCGCGCCCTATTTCAAATACAACCTCCGATCCTCTTCAAGTGGCACTTAAGAGTAGCCCTAAAAATAGTAAAGTCCTTATTTCGATATATAGACAGGCAGAGAGATTATTACAGAGCCCATCCGTTATAAGGTATTTGACGGTTTCGCAAGCTAATGTGAAACAACAAAAAAATATGTACCAAAAATAATTTGTTTATACGAGAAATTTGAAGACGCTTGAACATAGTGTTAAATTAGTTAATTTTGTCAGCATGGCGTGGCCACATAATTCTAGTTTGGAAAAACCGACAGGCTTCATTGATGCTATTTTGCCTTCCTCCACCGATAAATTAGAATCCGTTGCGTTCGTAGATAAACTGCAGAGATGCCACAAAAGCCGTGAAACGAACGTTTATCTTACGGGGAACAATCTAGGCAGCTAATTGATTCGAATCCTGAACAAATGTTTTCTATGTGGAAACGTTTTTGATATCAATAGGTGCGCTCCATTGAAGACCCAACGGTTTAGCGGTGCTAGTGCTAGGAAACTGCAGATATTTAGAATCGTAAAGATTAGCAGCAGGTAGGTGCTTAAGTAATTGTGAACTATTTGCAGATATCTTCTTTAACGGAGATTTGAGACCACCATAAGCTTCGTGTTTGCACCTTTTCGACACCATTGGATATTTAACTTCAGAAATCAGTGTATATATATTTATTTATTTACTTATTTCTTTGTTTATTCCACTTATATATGAAGCTCGACTAAAACGAATGATAGTCTAGTTCAATTGACTCTTAAAGTAAATCTTAGATTAATTAATATTAAAACTTAGTAAAAGTACAATAAAACAAATAAGAATGAAAAAAGAAAAAGAGAAAAACAAGCATGTATACAACTAGCACAGAGCCACACCCACAGCCGGTACAGGACCAAATTGCAAATGAACCCCTAAGCCATCGCAAACATGCATAAGCTTGGCAACCGATAATAGTTAAC